>MU223796.1:729831-746922 GCA_018584345.1 Thuja plicata
TGGAATTTTTTCAAATATGAATCCAATAATATAGAGTCCTTATATCATCAAGAATATTATTATTTAAATAATTTTGATTCAAATAATAAAATTCTATAAATGCAATTAAAATACCTTGATAATGTCAAAATGCAATTGATGTCATAAATGTAATTAATTCTATAAATGCAATTAAAATACCTTGATAATGTCATTCCAAGGTAAACTCATAACAACCAATAGGATATAAGATGCTAGCATATTTCAGAATGCAACACGTTTTTAGGGAAGCCTAGGAATTGATATGAAGGCAGATAGGTTGTTTGGACAACAGGACAGAATCCTGAAGGATTTATAAGTACTCCTAACAACAGAACATGTCTCTAGTAGAATTGGCATAGGATAGATCAGGGATCTCTCGTGGTATGGCAGGAGGCAGTAGGAGTACAAGGTATCAGCAGGTCCCCTCATGACACAGTACTTCATATCCCATTCAGAGATTTCTTTGAAAATGGAGATCGATCTTATCCAAAACCAAACATAGTATAAAGGAGGATACAAGCCAGTTAACATGGCAAAGATGGCTTACTTAGGCATAACCTACAGATGTAGTCAGGCTTAGCCTCTGGAGGAGTCACCGGAGATGCAAATCAGCGGTATTTTCTCCAAGGAAAATGAGCGAGAGCAGGCGCCAGTGGTGGTCCTACTGGGTGGAGATTATTGGTCAGGGGGACATGTACACGATGGTAAACTAATCCGTGACCTCTTTCTGTCATTCATTCAAGTGCTGGGGCACACGATATATGTCAATGGCATGGTTCATCAAATAATCAAGGAGGAGATGTACACTAAATTATCCCGAGCACTGGACCTGTTAAACATGAGCATGACCATTAGTGGACTAATGAATTTCTTCTGCTTCAAAGTTGAGGGCAAGAAGACTTTGATGAAGAAGGCATGGGCCTTATTCAAAACATGCATAGTTAAGGATTTTGATATGGCCAAATTTGAGGCATTCTGTGAACTAAATGACTCTCTATTTCTGGAAGAGCTAGTTGTGAGGTTGGTAGCTATTGGGAATGGTTTAGCGTATATGTACAACTGATATTAGGTGCCTAGTTTTTATGGTTTCTATCCTAGTTCTGTAATAGGTTCTTACTCTTCATAGTATGTAATTCTCTATTAAGCAATATAAAGGGTCCTTTGAAGTTAAGTGTTCTTTCTTCTATTTTAAAACTGCTTTGCGTCTTCACCACAAATGGACTCATCCCTTGGCCATCTATTCTAATGACAAAACAAATATTAGATTTTATTTTTATCATGAGTTTATTTCATTTCAAATTGATAAAATTTGTATTGTTTTTTATATGACAAACATTTTTAAAAGATTTTAAATGGCCCCAAGATTTTTTTAGTCATTTTTAATTTTTTTTGTCATTCATATAATAGAGAGATTAACATTGATTCCATCTCCATTTTCATCAATTTTGTTATCATATTTTTCAGGCCACCATATAGATTACTGCTCTATTTTAGAGTTGTATATAATTTTTTGTTTGAAATCTTTTATGCCATTATAGTTTAAAAATAATTATCAAATTTCTTAAAACAAACATTTCATTGAGTAATACTATATTTATTATCCCAAACTAAGATAACACTTAAAAGACATGGACCATAACTTTTTAGCATGTGATGGTAAACACATAGGTATGTAAAAGAATCAAGGATATTTTAGAATGTATAAACATGATTTAATTCCCATATGATTGAGGGAAGACCCTACAATGAAGATTTTTTTTATTACTTTTTATTTTTTTGAAAAATTAAAATCCATCTTAGTAAGGCTTTCTAAGATCAAATTATTTTAATTTGAAAAAATTTCAATAGAACATAAATTTGGTTGATAAGACAACTTGTCACCTTGCAAAGAGTTTCTTGTTTATAACATGGACGTATCATTGACTCCCATGCTCTCAATATACCTCAAATAATTGTAGATTTTGAAACAAGAACATCAAGGTGAAATAGAGGCCAAAGGCAAAATGAACATAAATTACTTTTAAATTTGATTCACATTGTCATGTTAATATATAAAAAAAAAAAATTAAAATGGCACAGGCTGTTGAAATTTTGACACAAGGCACTTAGCATATCGACATCGATGCTATACAATCGACGACATGATCAACCATTGTTTGTCACCATTTAGACACAAGGCACTTAGCATATTGACGCCGATGCTATACAATTGACGACATGATCAACCATTGTTCATCGTCATTTTGACACAAGGCACTTAGCATATCGATGTCAATGCCATACAATTGATGACATGATCAGCCATTGTTCATCGCCATTTCGACACACGACACTCAGCATATCGACACTGATGCTATACAATTGACGACACGATCAACCATTGTTCATCACCATTTCGACACAAGGTACTTAGCGAATCGACGCTGATGCTATACAATCGACGACATGATCAACCATTGTTCATCGCCATTTTGACACAAGGCACTTAGTATATCGATGCTAATGCTATACAATCAACGACATGATCAACCATTGTTCATTGCCATTTTGACACAAGGCACTTAGCATATCGACGACATGATCAACCATTGTTCGTTTCCAATTCGACACAAGGCACTTAGCATATCAATGCCGATGCTATACAATCAATGACATGATCAACCATTGTTTGTCACCAATTTGACACAAGGCACTTAGCATATCGATGTTGATGCTATACAATCGATGACATGATCAACCATTGTTCATCGCCAATTTGACACAAGGCACTTAACATATCGACACCGATGCTATACAATCGATGACATGATCAACCATTGTTTGTCACCATTTTGACACAAGGCACTTAGCTTTTTGACACTGATGCTATACTCTTGATGCCTTAATCAAGCAGAGTTCATCGACATTTAGACTGACGTTGGTAGCCTCGGTGGAAAGCAGGGTCCAGGCTGGACCAAACATTTCAACGCATCTTCCATTGATAAATCAACACTACCTGTGTTGAACTGCCAATGACAATTTAGTGTGGCGTAATATCGACGAAAAAAGACCGACGATAGTAGTGGTCATTTTGTAGACCAATTGGTGTCTAAAGTTTGACATATCATCATAAAAAATAGGGCTAAAATTTACTAGTGTTATAATGTCCCTACTAGGAGACCTAGCCCTATTAGGAGCTGAATATTACATAGTGCATTTCCTTGTTAGAGGAATAAAAACCCTATTAAAGGTATACAACACCATGTTAGGGTCTAACTAATCTTATAGCTCTTACAACAAAACTTATGTTACAAAGTGTTCTTAATAATGAACAAGACAAGCATCTTCAATTCTTAGATAGTTACAGTCATAGATATTTAATAATCTCTGTCAATCCTCTACTCTGCCATTTTCATACATGTATCTCACATACATATCACAACTTTCATATATCATATCTCTCTTCACTTTACAAAAATTCTTCGCATATATATATCTTTTTGATTAACAAGTCAGCTCACTTAGCTAATATTACATAGTTGGCTCTCAATACAAAATAGATTTAATAATGTAAAGATCAAATACAAATTCAGCACTCTTACATAACCAAAATATAGGTTATCCAAAATCATAGTACAACTTTTCTTTCCAGGAGTCCACGATATACTCTTCAAATCATTGCTACTGTCCAACTGCTCTATTATGATGTTTTATTGTTATCTCTTGTCTTCAAATCTCTCTAACTCTCTGTAATCATCACCAAAACCAAACTGATCTTGGATGGAGGTCATAAATGCCCCATAGTATCTTCATATAAGCTCTCTATTCATAACTCATCGATCTCGATCTTTGATACCCAAAATAACTCTGCCTTTATGCTTCTGTACTTAGTCGATTCCAAAACTGAATCACCAAAACTTAACCTCATTAAAATTGATCAATATACCAGATGTGTTTCCAGAAATGAAAACCAAAAATTGACTCATAACATACCAAAAATATCACTTTCCAACAATCTCACCCTTTGGCATTGATGGCAACACTTAACAAAAAAATGACTAAGAGTTCCAACAACAAAAAATGCCTCTTCTCTCTTCCTCTTCTCCTTTATTCATTTTTATTCTCTCATCCCCCCTTTGACAACAATGGAAAAGGTGCATAAAAATATACAATTAGTGCTTTCTCACCATTTTCAGAATATCTTGAAAGGAGTCTTCCAAGATCTTCACTTCTGCGTTCCATGATTCTACCAATAGATGACTAACAAGAATTATTCCATTCAGTGCATATGATGATGTCTCTACTGCTTTCAACTTTGTGGGTATAGATTTTGTCAATGCTTTTATAGTCTTCTACATGTAAGATAAATGAACTTCAAGAATCGATAGCTTAGGAGTGATTAGACTCTTCAACAAACCAAACCTTGTCATAACTCTCCCTTTCTCTATATCCAATACATTCAGCTTGTCCAAAATCCTTGTTACCTCTCTATCCATTTCCATTATAGATTTTGAGGAGGTCTCACAAGTGTCCATCATGCCATTCAAATTTTCCCTATCCTTTGCAATAATATCTTCGATGTTTTGAATATGTCTAATGGGGTTCATGCAATAACTGAATAGCATACTTCAATTTGAAACAAAACTTTTAGCCTTTATTGTAGCAGATTTTAGAATTCCCAAGTCCCATGAAATAGACTAGCAAACTTCCATCAGCTTCTTCTCCAAATATCTCTTCTCTGCCTTTTCTTCTGCAATCTTGACTAGGGTCTCATAGTAACCATCAAAATCATCAAGTGCCAAATTTAAGTTTTCTACTTCATCTTTACTTTGGAAAACAATAGGTTCTGGAAGAAATTTATTCATAGTATCATTTTCTCTAAACATTACCTTGGTCTTCTTTCCACCTTTCTTCTCATATCTCTCTTTTTCTTTTGTGAGTGCGGTGAAGGCTAGACTCATGTGTTGGAATTAATGGGAAGTGTGTAATGAGAGGGGAGGGGTGAATCAGTACCTCTAAACATTTCTTGTCTTTTATCAGTTAACCTTTATGTAATCAATTGTATATCCAACCATCTTCTCTATACTATCTTTGTGTAAGACATATCAATTATTTAACTTTATAAATATGTGAACATTCATAGAAACATTCATGAAATTAATTGACACATAATATGATAATGCAGAAAACTCATGTTAGGAAGTAAAAACTATGGTGGGGATGACACCCACAAATTCTTCACTATCTACAGATTGGAAGGGGCTGGTTAAGGCTTACAATTTGATCACTTCTAATGATCTACCCTTTTAGGAGTATCTGTGGAGACTTGTTAAATTCAAATCTACTAAATTATTTAGCACCACTATTTAGTGTGCACTCAGTTAAGAGATTTACAATAGGATTGTTAAATCTACCTTCCTTAAAAGGATTTTTACACTTTTCTTCACTTGTTAGAATGTAAGAAAATTACACTTTGACCTGAGTGTATGAAATATGTTTCTTGGTAGCCTCTATTCTTGGTTCTTCATAACCAAATTCAACTTTTGTTGTTCTGGTTCTTGAAACTCTCAGTCTAATCCATAGATGTGCTCGTAGGCTACATTCATCCTCTCATCCATAATAATTAATGATTACAACATCTATTTATAAGATAGATTGACCTAATTAAGTTTCATGTAAAACAATATTAACTCTATGATCACAGGTTTACAACTTTACCTTGATCTTCTAGTTTATATGTTTTAAATCAGTTAGACTCCTTAAAACACTTACAATAATGTTTCTTGTCCCTTAAGTAATGGTTTTAAAACAAATCAAGACTCTATAAATAGAATATGAATGTTTTATCTGACGTGGAAGTTAGATCCACTTTTTGTGGGATGTAATTGACTTTTGGTGTTTGATGCTCGGTCTACATAGAAATCAGTTTTCCTATCTTTTGGTGTTCCCTTGATTTGAACTGTCTGTCGGGTTCCCTTTCTCTATTGGGTTCCTCTGTTTCTTCTCTTTTAGTTTTGCTTGATATTTGTCTCATCGAGTGTCTCTGTCGGGCTACTCCTGTCAGGTTCCTCCTAAAATTAACACTTTCGGTAATGACTGATATCTTTGCTTTCAGTGTTATTCAAAATATGTACTTTGGTGTTCCTGAAAGTCTATCTTTCGGTGTAGGTTTACCGAAGGTTTTCTTTGCATACTAATGGAAAAGAATGTCATCAATCTCCCCCTTTGACATTAGTATAAAAAATTGATATGTGCAAAATACTAACAAAATGTTTAGTATGTACACCATATATATTCCTTATTCATTTCATGACTCCCCCTGTGCATGTGCCGGTATAGTATAAGTGTGTGTACAAGATACTTTTTTCCTTTTCACCTTGTGTTGTATATATCATATCATATCATTATACTCCCTTTTTTGTTCTTTTTCTATACTGTATAGTTTCCCATCTGTACATATCGTTGTTTTCCCCCTTTTTTGATAGTAAGGGAAAAGGTGTATACCTATAGCTTATAAAAAATATGAGAGTGTGAGGACTTCATGTCCTCCATCATCTTCTCCCATTTTTCTTTTAAGTTGTCTAGAGCCATGTGCTCAAGTGTGATCCTTGCATGCATGTCGTAGATGTTGCCTGCTACAGACATCTTGGGGGTGGCTATCAGTTGTCTTGCTAAACTGATATGTTGTTGAAGCAGTGTAAGACTTGGTAGAAGTTGAGCCTAGAGCTCAGTGACCTCTTCCCTAATTGTGTTTCTACTTCCCACAGTTCCTGTCTTAACCTTTTTATCTCAACAATTTTCTCATAATGCAGCTTTATTGCATTGTCATTGGTGGTTAAGCCGTTACCACTTGTAGCTAGATTGGAATCTAACTTTGATATTTTATCACTATGCTCCTTAGTGAATTTCTCAAGTGTTCTCAATTGTTGTATTAAGGAAATAGCTTCAGCAATTATTGGATCTAATTCACTTGCTAATTCTAAATGCTTTACCTTGTTTTCTGCCACTTCTTTGTTGATCTTTTCAATAAGTTTGTACTGATATTTCTACTATGCTCTCTCCTCAATTACCTTTTATACATCAACATTCTACATTATGATGGCCTCAGTGATAGTGTCTAGTTGATCAAGGATAGGTTTATTGTGATCAACATCAACATCAGGTACAATTTGATTCAAGATGTCCCTAGTTGTCTCTAGTACCATGGAGTCTCTGTGCTCCTATCTTAGCTTTTCTTTTAGTGCCTTCCTTTGTCATATTTCACCATACTCTTTTACTGCTTCATAGTCTAGTGTAGTTGGGGCACATTTGGGTATCTCAATTATCTCATCTAGAGTGACTTCCAACTTAGTTTTCTTGGTTTTCTTCTTCTTCTTCTGAGTTGCACTTGAATGTATAACCATAGCTAGCTTCTTGTCTTTGTCTATTGTGCTGGATGAAGTGGTTGGGGGTGTTGTCTCTTTTTGTTGATGTGCTTTAGTGTCAGCTTGTTGGTTTTGAGTGGACATCTCCACACTAACCCAACCTTTTAGGTTTCCTTAAGAGTTGCATCTTTTGGTTTTGCTCCTTCATCAGTATCCTCATGTACTTCATCTTCCTTTTTTTGTGCATCCTTCCCATTAGTTTCACCATCTGTTTGATTTGAATCTCCTTTTGTAACCTTGTTATTATCGGTTACATTTTGAGTGTCTCCGATGATATTCTGGTCATCGGTGTTGTCTTTCTTTTCTTCATCCCCCACGTCCTCGGGAATTCTTGAATCTTTTATAGGTGATTTCTCCTTGTCTTGGAGTATATTGATGGCTTCCATTAGTATTGGCATGTTGCCTGGTATGCTCACCTATGAAGTATCAAGTGTAGTGTCCTATTCGTCGGTCTTCTCCTTGGCAACAGTGACATCTTCAACTTTTTGTATTTCTTCTACTATATCATCGGTAATATAAATGATTGTATTGTCCACAATGTTGTCCATAGTGGTGTCCGACCATGTCTCATCTACAACATCCATATCCTTGTTTCCTATGGTGTCCATTTCCTCTTTGTCCAATTCTGCATTTGTGATGGTAATTGTTCCAGTGCTATGAGTAGTTTGATTATCCTTGGATTCTTGATTTTTGGTAAGAGCTCATTGGGGCTTGGGACTTGTATCCTTTTTAGGAATATCAAGTATTTTCCTCCATTTGGATTCACTCTTTTTGTCTAGATCCAATATATTTCCTTTAAGCACTTGGTAGGCTCTCAACTTTGGTGAAAACCTTTTGGAATAAACCTTCATCATTTCGTTGATCTGCTCCACTTTTTGATTCAGGAGGCATGATTGATACTAGGGCTCTTTCCTTGATTTCTTTTTTAGAGTGAAAATAAAATGTCCATCTTGCCGATATCCTATCTTGAATTTCTTTGGGCATATTATCTTCCAGTTCTATAGGGAGGTATTTGTATGTGCACATCATCTTGATGATTGTTTCCTCAATCTTATTTTGATCTAAGGGACCCAGAGTTAACCATCTTATGACTTTAGAGTCAGTAATTGATCCTGATTTAATCATTTGTGCACATACCTCATCAATGGTTTTAGGAATCTTATTATTTTCCTTTTGAACATCTTCATCCTGTTTGGTGTCCTCAATGTCCTCCTTAGTTATAATGAACTTTCTTCTTTTTGTAGATTTGGACTGTTTGGTTGGAGGATTTCTCTTATAGGGCCTTACTTGACCTTTCTTCAATGGTGAAGGACTTGTGTCCTTAGCTATTTTACTTCTTGTACTTGATGCAGCTATATTTCTTGGCTTCTTAGCTGGTGGAGGAGGTGGTGAATCTGACTCTATGGCCTCGGAGTCATTCTCCTCTGCAGCTTCACCTTTGGGTGACTAATGCTCGATCTCTTCCTTTTGTTCAGCTTCTTATTCTTGTTTGGTTTCTTCCTCTTTTACTGATAGTATTTCCTTCACATTCTTGACCATCTTGTCCTTCTTCCTATCAATCTTATATACAACCAAGCCAGATTTGATTCTTTCTTTGGCTTCTTCATAAGTTCCGAACTTGGGTTGTGTTTTATCAATTGGCTCATTTATTAATGCATCAATTGCATTGGATGCTTGATCTATGTTCACTTCAAAGTCAAGTGGTTGGAGCCATTCTTTCCTTGGTACAACAGGCTTGATGTATGTGTGGTCCATGTCTACCATGAAACATATATCAGTCTTGAATTTCTCAATTAATTGCTCGGGGATCCTTACTCTTTTCTGCATTCTTTCCTTGAATCTAGTAAAGTACTCACTCATGATTGACTCAAAATTGTCTCCCAGTGATTTTATAAACTCACTGATCTATATGGTGATTGGTCTAGTTGTATCCCATTTCACATTTTCTATTGATGGAAAATATTCTTGGAAGTAAAAGAAAATGCGCATGATAAGTGAACCAAACTTACATGAAATTGTCTTTGCATTTCTGATTATCTTCATGTTTTCTTCCAATTGGCTGAGTAGGAGTTCAGATAGATCCAACTAATTTCCTTTCTTTACAATCTTAAATGTTGTATCCACTACTCCAGATGCTATGTTGTTCATCCTACTAGCATGAAAGAATTTGTATCCTAGGACACATGCTTCAAATTTTAGTTCATCATTTGTGATAGTGGATACCTTAAGTCCTCTTCCATCACACTTAGCTCCTTTATTCTCTTCAATTTCAACCTTGGGTGGTTGCTTCAATGATTTTACCTTATCAGTTATAGGATAACCGATGACTGCATGAATAACATTTCATGTTATTTTTTTAGGCTCATCTTGCCATAGCTTGTGGTTGTGGATCCTTCTCGGTACTAACTGAATCCACTCAGTCTTGAATACCTTTGGGAACAATAGGGAATTTTTGATCCCTTTCACTTCTATTTTCTTGTGCTCATATTTAATAGATCCATCATCATTACATAGCATTTTGAAAGCTTGTTCAACCTCTAGGTCGCCAATTTCAGCAATCTTGCAGTGAATGTATGCTCGCATGTCTTTGATGAGAAAAACCCTAGCTGGTATTTGCTAGAATGCTCTAGCATTCTCAGGTTTTGATGCAACCTCTGAGCATATCTTTTAATGTGGTTCCTCACATGCATTGTTCTTGATAATTTTGACCTTATCCTTCTTGATTCTTTTCAACTTAGCGGTTCTTGAAGTCATGGCCATTGTTTGAGACATTTAGGGCTTTCCATAAAAGATGAACAGAGTTCTCGGTTATACTTAGTACTTACTTCAACCTTTGTAGTTGTGTTTGATCTATTTGGAGTTCCTTGAATTGGGTTGGAGTCACTTTGTAATGTTGTCACTTCTAGATCTGGTTTCTCTCTAGTTGCTTCGCTCAAATTGCTAGTGAGACATGAAACCCTTCTGTCACCTTTTTATAGACATTTTCCCTAATTTGAGTCATTAATGCTCAACCACTCCTCGGTGTGTGAACATGGAGTCTTCGGGTTAATCACTAACTTCTCTTTTCAGTGGCAATGTGATGCTTCAGGGTAGTCAACTAAATTTTTACTTTTACTGACGAGTTTCGGTGTATGGCAAAGACAACTTTGTCAACTTATATGATTACCGATGGATTTTGGTTTACACTGGAAACTTCAATGTTTACATGTTAACCGACGATTCTTGGTAAGTGCAGACAACTCAACTTTGAGTGTATACCGATGGATTTTGGTATGTACAACCCGATGAAATAGTTTTCATAGATTTTAACAAGTAATACCATTGTGCATCTATAATCATGCTAATTTGGCATTTCAACTATGTATGATTGGAACTGATGCAAAATATAACTTGGTGTAATGCAATTCCATACTTACTTGTTATGCTTAGGTGGGGGTGGTGATGTCACCAGATCCATTGGATAGGGTGTCACCAATTGCATTTCTTGGTCCAGCTTCATTAGCACTTGTAGCTTTCCTCCACATTTTTTTTCTCATCTTCCAAATGTCTACAATGAAGTTTCCATTGGGAAAGATGCTAGTCTCTATCATTCGGTCTCTGCAATCTTTCTTGAGATGACCAAATTTATGACAGTGTAAGCATGCCATTCTAGGGTTAGTACAACCTCTAGAATTTCTTGACCACTATCTCATACAATTTTTAGCAATGTGATCTTCCACATGTTGTACAATTTTTCAATGTGTTGTAATCCCATACATATTGGTTACCAACTCTTTTCGGTTGATAGGCAGTTTCTTGACCTTTAGGCTTCCATGCTTGCTTTTTCTTTTCTAGCATTCAAGAGTTTTGTGCCCATGCATTTTGTGAGTAAGACAGTATTTTTCCATGTAGGTTTCCTTCTTTGGTTGTTTCATCTCAGACTTACATTCATATGCTTTATGTCCTTTCTTGTTACATTTATAACAAAATCCTATGAATGAAGATATGAATTTAGGAATACCTTTCATTTTTCTCCTGCATATATTTTATGTGTGGCCTTGCTTTCCACAGTGATTTCATGTCAGCTTTCTTGGTCTTGGATTTGCATAGACATTCTTTTGATCAGCTTGATTGGGTGATTCTTCATTCTCCATATAGCCTAGACCGGTGTTGTTGTTGGCTCTTCGTTGTCGATCAAGAAAATCATCCATTCTTTTATTGCTTTCTTCAGCTCTCTTGATAATTTCATTATGTTGTTGCTGAATTCTTATTTCATGTTTCATATTTTCATTGTCTTCCCTTAGCTCACTAGTAGCTTCTATTCTTTCAATGAGTTCAAAATTCATTCTATTTGCCTCTTGACTCATAAGAATAATCTTATTTTTAATCTCATGATGATGTTCTATAAGTCTTTGTATTTCTGATTCTTTCTCTTGTATCTTTTCAGTAAGCTTTCTTCTATCATCAATAGCTAGTTTTATCTCTTGTTCAACTTGTCTAGCATTGTTCATGACATCAATCATTCTTACCATCTATGTCTCTTGACCGATTTGCAGAGATTTCACTTGTCTAGCCAGATGTTGTTTGATTTCATTTATGCTTGTGATGATTTCTTTTATTGTGTCTAATTCTTTGCTTGTAGTTGATCCTGAAGACTCAAAGAAGTCTAGTATCTCTACCTCATGATAATCTGTTTCATTACAGCGAGATGCCATAATCTTTCTTTCATCTAACAGCTGTCTCATCTTGATTATAGCTTCTTTATACTACTCATAGAAGATCTGAATTTCTAGCTTTTGATTCTCAATACTCTTGTCAAGTCTATAATTCTCCATTGTATGATATTTTCTCTTTAGTCTTTAAGATGTCCAAATAAGAGATCTAGCTCTGATATCAATTTTTGTAATTAATGAGAAGTGTGTACTGAGATGGGAGGGGTGAATTAGTACCTCTAAAACTTTCTTTTTTTTATCAGTTAACCTTTATGTAATCAATTGTATATCCAACCATCTGTTCTATATTATCCTTGTGTAAGACATATTAATTCTTCAACTTAACAAACATGTGAACATTCATAGAAACATTCATGAAATTAATTGACACATTACACATGATATGATAATGCAAAAAACTCCTGTTAGGAAGTAAAAATTGCGGTGGGGATGACACCCACAAATTCTTCACTATCTACAAATTGGAAGGGGTAAGTTAAGGTTTACAATTTGATCAATTTTGATGATCTACCCTGTTAGGAGTATCTATGTAGACATGTTAAGATATACTCTATTAAGAGCTTTAGCAACACTATTTAGTGTGCACTCGGTTAAGAGATTTACAATAGGATTATTAAATCCACCTTCCTTAAAAGGATTTTTACACTTTGCTTCACTTGTTATAATGTAAGTAAATTACACTTTGACCTGAGTGTATACAATCTCCCATTTCTGATTACAGATCCATTCAAGATTACATGTATAAGTGTATCACCTAATGTGATTGAATAATACCTCTATTTCTCGGTAGCCTCTGTTCTTGGTTCTTGATAACCAAATTCAACTTTTTTTGTTCTAGTTCTTGAAACTCTCAGTCTGATCCATAGATGTGCTCATAGGATACATTCATCCTCTCACCCATAATAATGAATGATTACAAAATCTATTTATAAGATAGATTGACCTAATTAAGTTTCACATAAAACAATATTAAATCTATGATCACAGGTTTACAGCTTTACCTTTATCTTCTAGTCTATATGTTTTAAATCAATTAGATTGATTAAAACACTTACAATAATGTTTCTTTTCCCTTAAGTAATGGTTTTAAAAAAAATTAAGACTCTATAAATATAATATGAATGTTTTATCTGACGTGGAAGTTAGATCCACTTTTTGCGGGATGTAACTGACTTTCGATGTCTGATTCTTGGTCTGCATAGAAATCAGTTTGCATGTCTTTCAATGTTCTTTTGATTTGAACTATCTATCGGGTTCCCTTGCTCTATTGGGATCCTTTGTTTCTTCTCTTTCAGTTTCTCTTGAGATTTGTCTTGTCGGGTGCCTCTGTCGAGTTACTCCTGTCAAATTCCTCCTGAACTTAACACTTTTGGTGATGTTTGATATTTGTGCTTTCGGTGTTACTAAAATCTATACTTTCGGTGTTCTTGAAAGTCTATCTTTCGATGTAGGTTTAGCAAAGGTTTTCTTTGCATACTAATGGAAAAATAATGTCATCAATCTCCCCCTTGGACATTAGAATAAAAATATGATATGTGCAAAATACTAACAAAATGTTTAGTATGTACACCATATATATTCCTTAGTCATTTCATGACTCCCCCTATGCATGTATTGGTATAGTATAAGTGTATGTACATGATACTTTGTTCCTTTTCACCTTGTGTTGTATATATCATATCATATCATTATACTCCCTTTTTGGTTCTTTTTCTGTACTGTATATTTTTCCATGTGTACATATCAATATTTTCCCCCTTTTTAAATAGTAAGGGAAAACGTGTATACCTATATCTTATCAAAAATATGAGAGTGTGAGGACTTCATGTCCTCCATCATCTTCTCCCATTTTTCTTTCATGTTGTCTAGAGCCATGTGCTTGAGTGTGATCCTTGCATGCATGTCGTAGATGTTGTCTACTACAGACATCTCAGGGGTGGCTATCAGTTGTCTTTCTGAACTGATATGTTGTTGAAGAAGTGTAAGACTTGGAAGAAGTTGAGCCTGGAGCTCGGTGACCTCTTCCCTAAATTTTATTTCTGCTTCCCACAATTCCTATCTTAACTTCTGTATCTCAACACTTTTCTCATAATGCAACTTTATTTCATTGTCATCAGTGGTTAAGCCTTTAGCACTTGTAGCTAGATCAGAATCTAACTTTTCTATTTTATGACTATGCTCCTTAGTGAATTTCTCAAGTGTGCTCAATTGTTGTATTAAGGTAATAGCTTTAGCTATTATTGGATCTAATTCACTTGCTAATTTTGAAATCTTTACCTTGTTTTCTACCACTTCTTGGCTTATCTTTTCAATAAGTTTTTACATATATTTCTTCTATGCTCTCTCCTCAATTTCCTTTTCTACATCAACATTCTATGTTATGATGGCCTCGGTGAGAGTGGCTAGTTGATCAATTATAGATTTATTGTGAGCAACATCAACATCGAGTACAATCTGATTCAAGATGTCCCTAGTTGCCTCTAGTACCATGGAGTCTTTGTTCTCCTTTCTTAGCTTTTCCTATAGTGCCTTCCTTTGGCATATTTCACTATACTCTTTTAGTGCTTCATAATCTAGTGTAGTTGGGTCACATTTGGGTATCTCAATTATCTCATCTAGAGTGACTTCCAACTTAGTTTTCTTGTTTTTCTTCTTCTTCTTTTGAGTTGCAATTGAATGTAGAACCATAGCCAAATTCTTGGCTTTATCTGTTCTATTGGATGAAGTGATTGGGGGTGTTTCCTCTTTTTTCTACTGTGCTTCTGATGACATGTAACTGATTGAGTGTTTGAAGATGTTAAGTTGATGATCATGAAACGTATTAAATCAGTTAATGTATTGTATTGTCATTGATGTCAACTTGATATAATCTGTATGGTCAATGAAATACTACCAAAGACTTCAAAGAACCAATGAATCAAGGCTATGCTAGCAGTAATGCATACAAGTCAAGTATTCACTAAGTGACTGTATACACTGACAAAGTGCACACCAATGGTCAGAATAAAAGAGCAGAGTCATAGTGTTACCCGACAAGCTAATGCACAACATTACCAACAAGCAGAGTTATAGTGTTTCCCGACGAAGCAAAGCACAGAGTAACCTAACAGAGAGAATTTCAGTGTTGCTCAACGAAGAAGACAAGCACAGAGATCTCAATGACAACTAAAGTCACACCGATAGAACAGTCAGTTATCACTGATGAATAACTGAAGTGTTGACCGAGAGAATAGAGAGTTTAGAAAATGACAAAATGCTTAGTTGTCAAGAAGCTAAAGATAGAATTAAAAGATACTTATCATTGTTTTAATCATCCAAATAAAGCCAGAGATAAGTAATTGATTTAAAGCTAATTTTTCCATTTGGAAAGAAGATCTCTTTGAGATAAATTAGGAGTTCGCTTTAAATCTATTGGCGAGAATTGTGGAACACACCAAGAATCAAGTAAGCCAAGAAAAGGGGAAATCATGTCTATATAGAGACAAACCCAATTCATTATGAATGGGGTGTGTGGGTTGAACAAGAGAATAGAGGAAAGATGCTAAAGATAATCTGAAGGAGAAGAAAGTCTTATTTCAGTCCTGATCAACAAGCTAAGGAAAGAGCTAGATTCTATAGACACTGATTAATAGTGAGACAAGCATCACAGAGAAGAATAGTGTGGAGCAAAGGTATGAGTGATTATATTGATCAGAGAGGTAATGGACTTACAATAGATCTAAAAATATGCAATTTAGTTGTATGTATGAATAGATCATTAGTGTTTTAGTTTAACCAAGAAAGACTTAAAAGTCTTTTACAATTGAGATACATCCCAAGGACTATCAAAATGTTTGATCATAAAAGTAGCATTGGATATGCCTGATACCTATTGATAGGCCAAGTGAGTGTTTGATCAGGGATGGTAGCATTAGATGCTAGATACTAGGTGACAAACTATTTTTAAATCCTCTAACAAGGTCACACCTAATAGTGTATTTGTAAACTTTAACAGGGTTGGCTCTTAACAGGGCTCACTTTAGAAGAGTGAAAATTTGGGGTACCGGTCACAGTGGTTTTTCCCTTAACAATTTTTCCACATTAAAAATCCATGTGTTATGTGTTTATGTTTTATTACTTTACTGTTTTAGATTTCACATATGCATTTCTGGATTGATCGGTATACTCTGTATATTTACTATGTTTCGGTAAATAGTTAATTGCTTATCGGTAATCATACAGAAGAGAGGTTAACAAATCAATCCGACAAGTATAAAATTGATAAAAGTATTTCAAGGCATTCATCTTGTAGGACAGAAGATAACTAGAGACAATCTATGGTTATAAGTTTTAAGAGTTTATTTAAGGATTAATTTTTTAGGCCACTGATTCACCCCCCCCCTCTCAGTTATTACTAACAATTGGTATCAGAGCTTGTGTGCCTAGAAGGAAGGTTTCAAGACCTAAGCTAAAGATCACAAGATGAACAGACGAGATGTGCCCAAGTTGAACAAAGATAATTTTGCTTCATGGAAGAGCAGAATAAGACTCCACTTATCAGGTATTGGTAATGATGTTACTCAATACTTAGATGTTGAATATGTGTTTCCCACATGAGCACCAACAGTTGAAAAATTGAGAGAGAAGCATGAGCACAATTGCATGATGATATAACTTGCTTCCTCACTCTTTGATGTTGAATTTGAAGATGTCAAAACCTGTAAGATTGCAAAGCAGATGTGGGAAAAATTGATGCTTGTACATGGTGGTGACAAAAATGTTTTGAGAGAAAAGGAAGAAATCCTTAGAGGAAAGTTTGGTGATCTCAAAATGAAATAAGGTGAAAAATTCACTCAGTACAGCACAAGAATCAAAGAGGTAGTCAATGCTATCCGAGGAGTTGGAGGTGTACTAGAAGAAGATACAGTGGTAAGTAAAATTCTAAGAACCTTATTGCCTACTTATGCTATTAGAGT
>MU223796.1:747407-776961 GCA_018584345.1 Thuja plicata
TAAAAGATGATTCAGATGATGATGAAGAAAGGTATGTAGAAACTGCACTCATATCTAAAGTTAGTAAAAATGATGTCTAGATCATAGATAGTGGCTGCACTCACCATATGACTGGTGATAAGCAAAATTTTGAGAATTTTGAGTACTATAAAGGTGGTTCAATAAGAATGGGTAATGACACACCTTGTCCAGTTGAAGGTAGAGGAACCATAATATTGAATAACCAGATAAAATGTGAAAACTATTATTGGGTAAATGGATTGAATTATAATCTAGTGAGTGTTTCTTAGTTGAATAATTCAGGTCATAGAGTAGCATTTGAAAATAAGAAGGCAAAGATCTTCAATAAATTAGAAAATTTGATTGGTACCAGTGAGCAGACAAAAGGTAACTTATTCTATCTGAATGATACTGACACCACTTGTTTGATTGCTACAAATGAAGACATATGGTTGTGGCACAAAAGATTGTGTCATGTGAACTTTGACAACATGATAAAGATTAGAAAAAAGAGAAATTTCAGAGGCTTACCGACGATGACCAAGCACGATAACATCATGTGTAAGAACTATCAAAAAGGTAAGATGAAAAAGTCTAGTTTCAAAAGGAAAACCCATACATCTGATGTCATTCTAGAAATAGTCCATAGTGATTTATGTGGACCTATGAGGACAAAGATTTATTATGGAGATAGATATTTTATTCTCTTTGTTGATGATTACTCTAGAATGATGACAGTTATGTTTATAAAAGATAAATCAGAAGCATTTAATATGTTTAAATGGTATAAGGCAATGGTTGAGAAATAAAGTGGTAAAGGATTAAAATTCTTAAGGTCACATAGAGGAGGGGAATTAATTTTAGATGAATTCACTAAATTTTGTAATGAGCATGGAATCAGAAGACAGGTCTCTACACCGAGAACACCACAGCAAAATGGAATTGATGAAAGAAGGAAAAGGTCCATAGTTGATTGTGCAAGGACACTTATGATAGAGAAAAGGATCACCCAAATTTTATGGAGAGAAGTTGTCAGTACTGTTGTTTACACATTGAACATAGTACAATTGAAGAAAGACACCAAAAAGACACCTTATGGGCTATGGTATGGATACACACCCAATGTAAGTTATTTCAAAAATTTTGGCAGTCAGTGTTATATCTTAAAAGATGATAGAAATGGAAACTTGACTCCAAGAGTGATGAAGGAATATTTCTAGGGTATTCTACCAAGAGCAAGGCTTATAAATGTCTAAACAAAGCCTCTAACAAGATTGTTAAAAGTACAAATATAAAGATAGATGAATTTGTAGAGAAGAATGAAAAGGAAAGCACTAAAGAACCAGAGGACTACAGTAGGTTCACTTATAATGAGGAACCTAACACTCTACCTGACCAACAATGTAGATCTCCCGAGCAATAGAACATTGCACCTGAGCATTAGGCTGCAAATACCGACGATCAGAATATTGCTCAAAATGATGCACAAAGTGATGGAGAATAGAATGAAGAAAAAAATGATGATCAAGCTGATAGATAAAGAGTTGAACTTGTACTTGCAAGATATGTCAGAAGGAACCATCCATAGAACTAGATCATAGGAGATAAAAAGGCTGGTATGAGAACTAGAAGTAAGTCTCTAAATACAAGATGTCTAATTTTTTATTATGAGCCTAAATCTGGCAATGTTGCACTAGATAATGATGAATGGATAAGTGCTATGAATAAAGAGATTGAGCAGATAGAGAAAAACAAGACATGGACACTTGTAGCGAGACCAGATGACAAGAATGTCATCAATACAAAATGGATATTCAGGAATAAGCTTAATGAGAATGGAGAAGTCACCAAAAATAAAGCAAGACTAGTATGCAAGGGGTATGCAAAAGAAGAAGGGATTGACTATGGAAAGACCTTTGGACCTTTTGCTAGGCTAGAAGGAGTGAGAATCTTACTTGCTTATGCTACATGTAAAGGATTCAAGGTATATCAAATGGATGTCAAGTTTGCATTCCTAAATGGAATACTTGAAGAAGAGATATACATTGAACAACCATAAGGGTTTGTTGATACAGACAAGAGTGACATGGTATTTAGACTACACAAAGCCCTGTATGGGTTGAAAGAAGTACCCTGAGCCTAGTATGAAAGACTTCATTCCTATCTTATAAGTATTGGATTTGTAAGGACTATTGAAAATAGTAATCTTTATTTAAAGGAAGATAATGATGCTAACATTTTGATTGCTGAGATATTTGTTGATGACATCATATTTGGAGGCAATGATA
Organism: Thuja plicata; assembly: GCA_018584345.1. Taxonomy (NCBI): domain Eukaryota; kingdom Viridiplantae; phylum Streptophyta; class Pinopsida; order Cupressales; family Cupressaceae; genus Thuja; species Thuja plicata. Next base: position 749,696 of record MU223796.1, read on the forward strand.
TGCTATGCAAATCATTTGTAAATGAAATGAGAAAAGATTTTGAGATGTTTATGTTTGGAGAGATCAAGTTCTTTCTTTGTCTGCAGATCATGCAACAAGATGAAGGTATTTTCATTACATAGTCCAAGTACATCAAAGAAATACTAAAAATATTCAAGATGGAAGAATCCAAACCAGTTGGAACAGTGATGGAAACTGGGTGTAAGCTGACAAAGGAGGAAAATTCATTAGAGGTAAATCATACTTTGTACAGATAAATGATTGGAAAACTCATGTATGTTGTACACACTAGACCAAATATTGCACATGCAGTAGGAATAGTTGCTAGATTTTCTGCTAATCCCATAGAATCACATATGACTGTTGTGAAAAGAATCCTAAGATATCTGAAGAATACCAAGGAATATGGCTTATGGTATAGAAGAGAATCCAAATTTGAACTAAAGGTCTTTACCGACGCTAATTAGGCTAGAAATATTGATGACCAGAAGAGCACAATTGGAGGAGCATTCTGTATGGGTTACAGACTTGTCACATGGATCAACAAGAAGCAAGGATGCATCTCCCAATCTACTATAGAGGCAGAGTATGTTGTTTTTTCTGCAAACTACTCAAATATTGCATGGATTGAACAGTTACTGGAAGGTATGCATATGAAAATTTTAGAACCGCTAATTATCTATTGTGATAATACAAGTGCAATAAACATTTCCAAGAATCTAGTCATGCATGCTAAAACAAAGCATATTGCCATCAAGTATCATTATTTGAGAGATCAAGTTCAGGCAAAGGAGGTGATACTTGAGTATGTGAAAGCAAAGGAAAAATTGGTTGATATCTTCACCAAGCCACTGCCCAAGGAAGCATTTGAATACTTGAGAAAGAGACTAGGGGTTAGGCCCTTGTCTACTGGTCAGTAAAATGACTAGAAGGCTACATTATCCTAAATATTATGAGAATATCATTCATGTTGATGCAAGCAAAGTAATTAACTTCAAAGATACATCTATATACAACAAGGTATTTATCTACTCTGAGCACCAAAGTTATTACCAATGGATTGGGAAATTCAAGGAATATATTATGGAAAGAAAGGATCCACTTGACACTATTGTCAAATATCTGTTTGAAAAGATTTTTTTTGGCATTGATGTCAAAGGGAGAGAGATATCTCATTATCATACAGAGATTATATCCATTATCAACTCAGAGAGAGATCTTATCCATCAAAGTATCCAAAGGGAGAATGTAACAAGAAAGGGAGAGTAAACACAAAGGGAGAGAACTACTAACAAAAGACATCACAAGAAAGGAGAATAATCAAAGGGAGAGAGTTTGACACAAAAGGAGAACATATCACATCAGAGAAAAAAAGATTCTACATCTATCCAGTGAAGGGATTGAAGACAAAAATAAAGCTGCAAGAATCAAATCAAAGCTATTTGAGCTTACCGAAAGCCAGACATTTGTATTAGTTACATTAGAACAGCTTGGTTAAACTATATATTTCATATTGTATTAGTAATAGTATAGTATGATAATGTAGTATGTTGCCATCAATGCCAGAGGGAGAGATTGATGACATGTGACTGATTGAATGTTTGAATATGTTAAGTTGATGATCATGCAAGGCATTAAATCAATTAATGTATTGTATTGTCATTGATGTCAACTTGATATAATCTATATGGTCATTGAAATACTGCCAAAGACTTCAAAGAATTGATGAATCAAGGCTATGCTATCAGTAATGCATACAATTCAAGTATTCACTAAGTGACTGCATACACCAATGGAGTGCACACCAATGGCTAGAGTAAAAGAGTAGAGTCACAGTGTTACCCGACGAGCTAATGCACAACATTACTGACAAGTAGAGTTACAGTGTTGCCCAATGAAGCAAAGCACAAAGTAACCCGATGGAGAGAATTTTAGTGTTTCTTGATGGAGAAGACAAGGATGGAGATCCCGATGACAACTGAATTCACACCGATGGAATAGTCAGTTATCACCGATGACTAACTGAAGTGTTGACCAATAGAACTGAGAGTTTAGAAAAAGACAAAATGCTTAGTTGTCAAGAAGGTAAAGATAGAACTAACGGATACTTATCATTGTTTTAATCATCCAGATAAAGTCAGAGATAAGTAATTGATTTAAAGATGATTTGTCTAGTTGGCAAGAAGATCTCTTTGAGGTAAATCAGGAGTTTGGTTTAAATCTATTGGCAAGAATTGTGGAACACACCAAGAATCAAGAAAGCCAAGAAAAGGGGAAATCATGTCTATATAAATACAAACCCAATTCATTACGAATGGGGTGTGTGGGGTGAATAAGAGAATAGAGGAAAGCTGCTAAAGAGAATCTAAAGGAGAAGAAATTCTTCTTTTAGTCATGATCAAAAAGATGAGGAAAGAGCTAGATTCTACACACACCGACGAACAGTGAGACAAGCATCATAGAGTAGAACAGTTTGGAGCAAAGGTATAAGTGATTATATTGATCAGAGAGGTAATGGAATTACAATAGATCTAAAAGTCTGCAATTTAGTTGTATGTATGAATAGATCATTAGTGTTTCAGTTTAACCATTGAAGCATAAATCCTCCTAACCGAGAAGGACTTAAAAGTCTTTTACAATTGAGATACATCCCAAGGAGTATCTAAAAGTTTGATCATAAAAGTAGCATTGGATATGCTCGATACCTATTGACAGGCCAAGTGAGTGTTTGATCAAGGATGGTAGCATTAAATTCCAAATAATAGGTGACAAACTATTTTTAAATCCTCTAACAAGGTCACACCTAACAGTGTATTTCTAACCTTTAACAAGGTTGGCTCTTAACAGGGCTCACTTCAGAAGAGTGCAAATTTGGGGTAACGGTCCCATTGGTTTTTCCCTTAACAAGGTTTTCGTGTTAAAAATCCATGTGTTATGTGTTTATGTCTTATTACTTTACTATTTTACATTTCACATATGCATTTCTATATTGATCAGTATACTCTGCATATTTATTGTGTTTCGGCAAATAGTTAACTGATTATCGGTAATCATACAAAAGAGAGATTAACAAAGCAATCCGACAAGTAGAAAATTGATAAAAGTATTTCAAGGCATTCATCTTATAGGACAAAAGATAACTAGAGACATAATATGTGGTTATAAGTTTTAAGATTTGATTTATGGATTAATTTTTGAGGCCACTGATTCACCCCACCTCTCAGTTATTACTAACAGCTTTGGTGTCATCTTGTTGGTTTTGAGTGGATGTCTCCACACTAACCTTGACATTATCAATAGAAACCTTTTTAGTTTCCTTAGGAGTTGCATCTTTTGGTTTTTCTCCTTCATCAGTATCCTTATGTACTTCATCTTCCTTTGTATGTGCATCCTTCTCAGTAGTTTCACCATCTATTTGATTTGACTCTCCTTTTGTAACCTTGTCAGTATCGGTTACATTTTGAGTGTCTCCATTGAAATTTTGTTCATCGGTGTTGTCTTTCTTTCCTTCATCCCCTACATCCTCAGGAATGCTTGAATCTTTTGTAGGTTATTTCTCCTTGTCTTGGAGTATATTGATGGCTTCTATCAGTATTGGCATGTTGCTTGGTATGCTCACCTATGAAGTATCAATTGTAGTGTCTTTTTCGTCAGTCTTGTCCTTGGCAATAGTGACATCTTCATCTTTTTTTATTTCTTCTACTGGATCATCGGTAATTTCAATGATTGTATTGTCCACAATGTTGTCCATAGTGGTTTCTGTACATGTCTTATCTGCAAAATCCATATCCTTTTTTCCTGTGGTGTCTGTACATGTCTCATCTGCAAAATCCATATCCTTTTTGCCTATGTTGTCCATTTCCTCTTTGTCCAATTCTACATCTGTGATGGTAATTGGTTTGGTGCTCTAAGTAGTTTGATTATCCTTGGATTCTTTATTTTTGGTAAGAGCTTGTTGGGGCTCAGGACTTGTATCCTTTTTAGGAATATCAAGTATTTTCCTCCATTCGGCTTCACTCTTTTTGTCTAGATCCAATAGATTTCTTTTAAGCACTTGGTAGGCTCTCAACTTTGGTGAAAACCTTTTGGAATGAACCTTTATCATTTTGTTGATCTCCTCCATTTTTGATTTGGGAGGCATGATTGATACTAGGGCTCTTTCCTTGATTTCTTTTTCAGAGTGCAAAGAAAATGTCCATCTTGTCGATATCTTATCTTGATGTTCTTTGGGCATATTGTATGCTAGTTCTATAGGGAGGAATTTGTATATACACATCATCTCTATGATTTTTTCCTCAACCTTATTTTGATCCAAGGGATCCAGAGTTAACCATCTTCTAAATTTGGAGTCATTAATTGATCCCAATTTAATCATTTGTGCACATACCTCATCAATGGTTTTAGGAATCTTACTCTTTTCCTTTTGAACATCTTCATCCTATTCGGTGTCCTCAATGTCCTCCTTAGTTCTAATGAACTTTCTTCTTTTTGTAGCTTTGGACTATTTGTTTGGAGGCTTTCTCTTATAGGTCCTTACTTGACCTTTATTCAATGTTGAAGGACTTGTGTCCTTAGCTGTTTGACTTCTTTTCCTTGATGCAGCTATATTTCTTGGCTTCTTAGCTAGTGGAGGAGGTGTTGAATCTAACTCTATGGCCTCAGAGTCATTCTCCTCTGCAGCTTCACCTTTGGGTGATTGACCCTCAGTCTCTTCCTTTTGTTTAGCTTCTTCTTCCTGTTTGATTTCTTCCTCTATTACTGAAAGCATTTTCTTCAGATTCTTGACCATCTTTTCCTTCTTCCTGTCAATCTTCTTTACAACCAAGCTATATTTTATTATTCCTTTGGCTTCTTCATAAGTTCTGAACTTGGGTTGTGTTTTATCAATTGGCTCATTTATTAATGCATCAACTGCATTGGATGCTTGATCTATTTTCACTTCATAGTCAAGTGGTTGTAGCCATGATGTCCTTGGTGAAAAAGGATTGATGTATGTGTGGTCTGTGTCTACCATGAAACATATATCAGTCTTGAATTTCTCAATTAATTTCTCAGGGGGTCCTTACTCTTTTCTGCATTCTTTCCTTAAATTCAGTAAAGTACTCATTCATAACTGACTCAAAATTATCTCCCACTGATTTTATAAACTCACTGATCTATATGGTGACTGGTCTAGTTGTATCCCATTTCACATTTCCTATTGATGGAAAAGATTCTTGGAAGTAAAATAAAATGCACATGACAAGTGAACCAAACTTACATGAATTTGTCTTTGCATTTCTAATTGTCTTCAAGTTTTCTTCCAAGTGGTTGAGTAGGAGTTCAGATAGATCCAACTAAGTTACTTTCTTTCCAATCTTATATGTTGTATCCACTGCTCTAGATGATATGTTTTTCATCCTGCTAGCTTGAAATAATTTTTAGCCTAGGACACATGCTCCAAATTTTAGTTCATCGTCTATGATAGTGGATACCTTAAGTCCTCTTCCATCACACTTAGCTCATGTATTATTTTCAATTTTAGCCTTGGGTGGGCACTTTAATTCTTTTACTTTATCAGTTATAGGATAAGCGGTGACTACATGAATAACATCTCATGTTATTATTTTAGGCTCATCTAGCCATAGCTTGTGGTTGTGGATCCTTCTCATACTAACCAAATCCACTCGGTCTTGAAAACCTTTGGGAATAATAGATCCATCTTCATTGCATAGCTTTTTGAAAGGTTGTTCAACCTCCAGGTTGCCAATTTCTGAAATCTTACAATGAATGTATGCTCGCACATCTTTGACAAGAAAAACCCTAGCTGATATTTGCTAGAATGCTCCAGTATTGTCAGGTTGTGATGCAACATCTGGGCATATCTTGTAATTTGGTTCCTCACATGCACTATTCTTGATAAGTTTGACCTTATCCTTCTTGGTTCTCTTCAACTTAGCGGTTCTTGAAATCATGGTCATTGTTTTAGACATTTAGGTCTTTCCATAAAAGATGAACAGAGTTCTCAGTTATTATTAGTACTTAATTAAACCTCTTTAGTTGTGTCTAATCTATTTAGAGTGCTTTGAATTGGGTTGGAGTCACTTTGCAATGCTGCTACTTTTGGATCTGGTTTTTCCGTAGTCACTTTGCTCAAATTGTTGGTGAGAAATGAAACCCTAATGTTGCCTTTTTATAGACATTTTCCCTAAGTTAAGTCATTAATTCTCAACCACTCCTTAGTGTGTGAAGATGGAATCATTAGATAAAACACTAACTTCTCTTTTCAGTGACAACATGATGCTTCAGGGTAGTCAACTAAATTGTTACTTTTACCGATGGGTTTTGGTGTATGGCGCAGACAACTTTGTCAGCTTATATGATTACCGATGGATTTCGGTTTACACTAGAAAATTTACCTTTTACATGTTAACCAACCATTCTCGGTAAGTGCAAAAAATTCATCTTTGAGTGTATACCAATGGATTTTGGTATGTATTACCCGATGAAATGGTTTTCACAGATTTTAACAAGTAATACAATTGTGCATCTATAATCATGCTAATTTGGCATTTTAGCTATGTATGATTGGAACTGATGCAAAATATAACTTGGTGTAATGCATTTCCATACTTACTTGTTCTTCTTAGGTGGAGGTGGTGATGTCACCAGATCCATTGGATAGGGTGTCACCAATTGAATTACTTGGTCTAGCTTCATTAGTACTTGTAGCTTTCCTCCACATTTTTTTTCTCATCTTATGGATGTCTTCAATGGAATTTACATTGGGAAAGGTGTTGGTCTCTATCATTTGGTCTTTGTAGTCTTTCTTGAGATGACCAACTTTATATGACAGTGTAAGCATGTCATTCCAAGGTTAGTCCAGCCTCTAGACTTTCTTGTCCACTGTCTCATATAGTTTGCAGCAATGTTACCAAATCTTCCACATGTTTTACTATTTTACCATGTGTTTTAATCCCATACATACTGGTTACTAACTCTTTTCAGTTGATAGGCATTTTCTTGACCTTTAGGCTTCCATGCTTGCTTTTTCTTTTTCCAACATTCAAGAGTTGTGTTCCCATGCATTTTTCAAGTAGGACAGTATTTGTCCATGTAGGTTTCCTTCTTTGGTTGTTTCATCTCAAAATTATATTCATATGCTTTATGTACTTTCTTTTTACATTTATAACAAAATCCTATGAATGAAGATATGAATTTAGGAATAGCTTTCATTTTGCTCCTGCATATATTTGATGTGAGGCCTTGCTTTCCATGGTGATTGCATGTCATCTTTCTTGGTCTTTGATTTTCATAGAGATTCCTTTGATCATCTTGATTTGGTGATTCTACATTCTTGGTATAGCCTAGACCAGTGTTGTTATTGACTCTTTGTTGTCCATCAAGAAAGTCATCCATTCTTTTATTGCTTTCTTCAGCTCTCTTGATAATTTCATTATGATGTTGCTGAATTCTTTTTTCTTATTTCAGATTTTCATTTTCTTCCCTTAGCTCACCACTAGCTTCTATTATTTCAATGAGTTCAACATTCATTCTATTTGCCTCTTGACTCATAAGAATAATTTGATTTGTAATATCATGATGATATTCTGTAAGCCTTTGTGTTTCTGATTCTTTCTCTTGTAGCTTTTTAGTAATCTTTCTTCTATCATCAATAGCTAGTGTTCTCTCTGGTTCAACTTGTCTATCATTGTTCATGACATCAATCATTATTACCATCTGTATCTCTTGACTGATTTGCAGAGATTTCACTTGTCCAGCTAGATGTTGATTGATTTCATTTAAGCTTGTAATGCTTTCTTCTGTTGTGTATGATGCTTTGCTTGTAGTTGATCTTGAAGACTCAAATAAATCTATTATCTCTTCCTCATGATAATTTGTTTCATTACAGCGAGATGTCAAAATCTTTCTTTCATCAAACAACTATCTCATCTTGATTCTAGCTTCTTTATACTGCTCATAGAATATCTAAATTTCTAGCTTCTGATTCTCAATACTATTGTCAAGTCTGTACTTCTCCATTCTATGCTATTTTCTCTTTATTCTTTAAGCTTTCCAAATAAGATATCTATCTCTAATACCAATTTTTGTAATTAATGGGAAGTATGTACTGAGAGGGGAGGGGTGAATCAGTACCTCTAAAACTTTCTTGTCTTTTATCAGTTAACCTTTATATAATCAATTGTATATCCAACCATTTGTTCTATACTATCTTTGTGTAAGACATATCAATTATTCAACTTAACAAACATGTGAACATTCATAGAAACAATCATGAAAGTAATTGACACATAACACATGATATGATAACACAGAAAACTCATGTTAGGAAGTAAAAACTGTAGTAAGGATGGCACCCACAAATTCTTCACTATCTGCAGATTTGAAGGGGATGGTTATTGCTTACAATTTGATCACTTCTAATGATCTACCCTATTAGGAGTATCTATGGAGACCTATTAAAGTCTAATCTATTAAGAGCTTTAGCAACACTATTTAGTGTGCACTTGGTTAAGAGATTTACAATAGGATTGTTAAATCCACCTTCCTTAAAAGGATTTTTACACTTTTCTTCACTTGTTAGAATGTAATAAAATTACACTTTGACCTGAGTGTATGCAATCTCCTATTTCTGATTACATATCCATTCAAGATTACATGTATAATTGTATCACCTAATGTGATTGAATAATACCTTTGTTGCTCGGTAGCCTTTGTTCTTGGTTCTTGATAACCAAATTCAACTTTTGTTGTTCTATTTTTTGAAACTCTCAGTCTAATCCATAGACGTTCTCATAGGCTACATTCATCCTCTCTTCCATAATAATGAATGATTACACATCTATTTATAAGATAGATTAACCTAATTAAGTTTCACGTAAAACAATATTAACTCTATAATCACAGGTTTAAAACTTTACCTTGATCTTCTAGTCTATATGTTTTAAATCAGTTAGACTGATTAAAACACTTACAATAATGTTTCTTGTCCCTTAAGTAATGATTTTAAAACAAATCAAGACTCTATAAATAGACTATGAATTTTTTACCTGACATGGAAGCCAGATCCACTTTTTGCACGATGTAACTTACTTTCGGTGTCTAATGCTCAGTCTGCAAAGAAATTAGTTTTCCTGTCTTTCAGTGTTCCTTTGATTTGAACTGTCCATCAGGATCCCTTTCTCTATCGGTTTCCTTTGTTTCTAGTCTTTCGATTTCGCTTGAGATTTGTCTCACCAGGTGTCTCTGTCAAGTTCCTCTTGAACATAACACTTTTGGTGATGTCTGATATCTGTACTTTCAATGTTACTAAAATCTATACTTTCGGTGTTCCTAAAAGTCTGTCTTTCGGTGTAGGTTTACCGACGGTTTTCTTTGCATACTAATGGAAAAATAATGTCATCATCATAAATTCATCCTCATCCATGCAATCAACATTACCATCTAGAGATTTCTCTTTACTTTCCAACAATAAGATAGAAGATGTGTCAATTTCATTTTTGACTTCAACTTTTGTCTCTTCTTCTTTCTGCTCTATTTATTTTTGTTCTTCTTTTCTTAGTTCTTCCTCTTTTTGTTCTTCTTCTTGTTGATCTCTAAGTTTTTTTTATCATGTTAGCTCTTTTTCTTGCAACACAACCTTTAAATGACAGTATAATTATATACTTGAATGAAAATTCTTTTTTATGCAAGATAATGGCTCTAATTGATGAGGTATTCGATAAAACTGGGGATACCTATTATCACCTCCTTCTTTTTTGAGCTCCACAAACTTAGGCAGGTATTACTAATGATAGATTACTAATTCTTCAGTCAATGTTTCTTGTGGACTAGTTCATTCACTAGTTTGTTATTTCTGACCTCACTGTAAAAACTTATAAGATACCTTGGAGATTGCAATAATTATTTTAAAATAGAGTACTATAAGCCAGGATATGGTCTTGATAACATAAACCAATGAAATAAGGACTTTTATCCTTATTCCTTTTGATTTTAGGAGGGGCAACCTAATGATCCTCTCTTCAAAGAATTAGCAAAATGAACTGTATCCTAAGAATATAATCACTTAAATGGAATTATATGTTTTGTAGTGTATATGATTAAGTAATTTGAAAATTATTGGATTGTAAATCAATTACTTAGCAAACACAAAACCAGTGCCTAATCCTTGGGCTATGAGTCAATATGTTGTATAAATCCACAATAAGGTAATCAACAAAATACTTGCAACAAAGATAGAATACCCTATAAACTATCCTCTCCCTACAACTTTATCATCCAATCTTCAAACTAATGCTATGTTCCCTAGGTTACTTAAAACAATTTAATCCTTCTTTGAAGGAACTTACAAGTAACTGCACAATCACGTTATGATCAGTGTGCTTAAATGCCTTACAGATAAACACACAAGAACAATAACAAAAATGTAAAGAGACAATTCAGATGTAGAAAAGATATTGCAAAATATTTTATTAATGTCTCAAAGCTTCAAATACATTTAGATAGACAAATAGTACAAAGGTTCAGACACAATTTTAGTTTGCCTTGTAATTCTATTAAAGTTTCCAACTTTCTCTCCTTTCAACTCTCTTACAAAAAGGTTACAATTACATATATATATTCTCAAGTCATCTTGGAATCCTTAAGACAAGGATGCAACAAGATTTAGATGATTTGGAGACCTAACCCTAAAAACATAGAAAGAGACAAAAGACAAGAAAACTCCAAGCTGTGGGAGGACAAAACTGAGTAATGAAATCTGATTTGCACTTTGTCCTTTTGTGGATGTTGGCACCTTTGTCTGCATATATTTAGGATAGTTGTAATAAGATTTAGTGACTGCCAATACAAGCTAACATACACTAATCTCTTCAATATTACTAACCTTCATGTTCTCATAGATCAGGTGCCATGTGTCCTTCATTCTTCATCCATGACATCCAAGTCAACTGTGACAGGATTCTTTTTCTTGGGCTTTGTCATGATGTCTCATGTTGTCACATCCTCTTCCTTAGGCCACTAAAATTTTTGAATACTTTCTAGTTGAGCTTTGTGCCTTTCCCACCTAGCATATGGTATGCTTTTAACATCTGCAATAAACTTATTGCAGTCTGTTTCTGCCTTTATTGCCTCATCAAAAAGTTTTTTGAACCTCTCCATATCTAATTCCACCTTATCTTTGTTGGGAAGCACATCATCAAACTATTATCCCCATAACCCTAATGGTTTGATCTTCTCATCCTCAGTTCTAATACGGGGTACAAACCTACTATAACTTACCCCAAACATCTTCAAATTTGCATCAATTTGATTGGCCTTTCCTTTGAAGAAAGATAAAGTAGCCCTAATTTTTTCTATTTTTGTACCAACCAAAGTTACTATTTCTCGCAGATCTTATCTTAATGGTTGTACTGATGCCAATCTCTCAAAAAGGGATATTCTTCTAGACCAAGTTGCATAATAGGGATTCAAAATTGTCAAGAAGTTGGCCACCTCTGCTTGTAGGCCTGGCAACTTGCCATAAGCCCCATACACCACATCAATCTTATCTTTGATGGTGTCAATTCTATGTTGTAAAATTGAAGCTAATGCTTCCAAAACCACATTGTTATGCTTTGTAACCCCTAGCTCTGTTTCAGCAGGTATCTCCCATGTATCCTCTATTTAGATCTCTATATGATTTACCTCTTTAGGCTCAACAGGGGTTGGCTCTGTTATCTCTAGCAATTTTTTAGTAAACTCATCTATAAGCTTATCTTGTTCTTTGATTTTTATTAATGCTAGCTCCCTATCCTTTACAATATCACTAGTATCACTAGCAAGTTTTTGCAATTTGTCTGATAGTTGGGTTGTCTTTGCCTCATTGACCTGAGAAAAATGAGTCATTACTTGGGCTATTTCTATATCCCCTATATTTCCTAATGTCCAAATGATTTTATTCCCCTCCATATTCTCTTGAATGTTCAGAATTGATGGCTTTTGATCTTTAGGAGCCAATCTCCACATTGCAAGTGCCTGAGATTTAGGGTTATACCCAAAGCCTCTGATCATATCACCCACCTAATTCTCTGATGACAATTTGACATTAGGCTGCCTTCTTATCTGATCAATTATGAATACTAAGGACAAGTCCCAGTCCTCCATAAATAGTATCCCACTAGCCTTGACCAGTTGTATTGCATGTTCTGGTGTGATCTCCTCAAATTTAGAATCATAATCATGTAATGTTTGTAAGGCTTCCTCAGTGACTAGATCACCACCTACCAATTGCAACTATTTTCCAACTTGTTGTTGCTTATTCCATATCAAGAAATCCTTGAATTCTCTTGTCTTGATAAATTTGTCATCCTTGAGGAATTCCTCTTGATGTATCAACCTTTCATTAGTGCATGACCTAAGAGGTAACTCTTCCTCTTCCTCTACATCCTTTTGCATTTTTTCCCTGCTCTGACCTATTTTCTCAATAAATGATCATAGGGCCTGTCTCCAATATCAGAGCTCCAACTCTGTTTATCTTTCTTTTCTTAGAAGGCTCCCCTATTTCTATCCTTTGTTTCTTTGATGGGGGCTCATTTGTTACTTCCTTCTCTGGGACCTTTGTCAGATCAATTACATCTTCCCCCTCAACTGACTGTTGTAATGGAACTTCTTGGTAGTCTAGATAGGAAGTAGGTGAAGGGCATCCTTGATCACTATCATCATCATATTCAGACTCTGAGTGGTCCCTATGGCCTTTCTTAGGAACCACTAGTGCTTCCTCCAATTTATTGCACAAAAGAGTATGGGATTTAATCATTTCATCTAGCCTTTTCAGATAAGGCATGTCAGGATAGAAACCTCCAAACTTCATTCCCTTTCTCTTCACCTGTCTCTCTAGGTCCATTAATTTATTAAACTTAATTTCTCTTTTTTCCACCTCCTCATCTTCTAAGATGTTTCTTATAAAATCTTCCTCCATACACTCTTCATGTTGTTTTGTGTAGGGGATGGTTGGTTCTTTACACTCGTGATAAAACCCTCTATATCAACATGTCTATGCAGGGCCACATTCATTCTATAATGGTTCATCTAGACATTCACTAGGTCCAGAGCTCCTTTTCCAATAATGAAGTTGTAAATCCTGAATTTCCTGGGGGTAAATGTACCCTTTCTGTGTGATGCCAAGTTTTCTTTGTCTGTCAGAATGAGCTACCTAATGAACTCCATTGCAGCTATCCTTGGTGGTACATGGTATGGAAATATGTGTGGAGGGTGGGAGGAAGTATAAACCCTCATTATTGTGAAATTCTTTTCATAGTAAAAATCCCCCCAATTATGATCTCCTAGCCATTTACCCAAATATTGGCAAGGCCTCAATAGTTGGATTACCTTAATAGGTACCCTAGGTTTGTCAACACCTATGCACTTAAGAAGTGGATAGATTGTCCATTTTTAAAAAGCACAAAACTCTTTCTCCCTAGATGTATAATTCCAGACTCTGAGCCAAAACTGAACAGGGTTAGGCTGATTGTGGTGGAACCTTTGTGGCTGCAAAAAATGACAATTCATGACTGGGAAATTGTAGTGCAAGATTAGGGGCATGAGGATTGAATAATCCATGAATCTAGGATGATCCTTCTTACTCTATATATCTACAAACCCTTGATGCATATGGTCTATAATATACTCAATGTAGTCATAATTTGAAGTGGTATGGAGGTTCTTCATATCCAATACCATCATCATAATATCTGAGGTGATCCTCTCTGCCCAGGCATCCTTTCCAAGCACTCTACAAAGTGCATATGATATGTACTTGATATAGAAATTAAGATCTTTGTATAAATATGGGGTGGCTCCTGGCATGGGGGCTATATGGGTTTTCATCTTCTTAGGGACATGATGATCCCTGATCAACTTAGCAGCAATGCTAGATTCTCTAGTGTATCTATTCTCTGGGCTCTTCAGATTCATTTTAGTAGCCATGGGGTAGTATAAATTAAGGGCTTTCATGAAGGTATTCTGGTCCAAAGTGAGTAAGGGCCTTCCATCATCCCTCTTAATTGTTTTGGTCATGGTATCATACCTACTGGCCAAATCTAGTATGAAATCAACATCAACAAAGACGTCAGGAACTATCAACCTGGCTAACCCATAGGTCCAAGGGTTTGAGATAGGCATGGGCTGATCACTATTATTAAAAAATTAATTAAATAGTGAATATCCTAATGACCCTGGTGTTTTTTCATCTCTAACATAAGCCATATCATCAATTAAAACCTCAGCACTAACCTTTCTATTATGGCTTGAGCCTGGAAGCAAAGTGAAAAATGCATTTGAGTAGTTCCTCTTTCCCTTTGACTCATCATCGACATCTTCACTTCTCCCACTGGTAGATGCCATACTCTGTGCTTGGCTCATCTTTCCTTTATGCTTTGTTCCCAACCCTTATCACCAATATTGAAACAAATGCTCAAAACCCTCACCGCCAACTATGAATTATCCTGAAATTTGTAGCTTTGAACTCTAAATATACTATAAATTACAGTCTCTACCAAATTTTGAATCAAGAAAATACCTATCCGAATCACTTACTGCTGGAAATTTCACTTTTCTTGGAAAGCACTAAACTCTCTATTAACTCTTCACTCTTAGAAATTGGAAGCTTGGTAAAAATGAAATGGTAATGGACAAGTATACTTATAATTGAGAATTCAATGCAGATGTCTCTTTGAGCTAGTAAACTTGCATTTAATCATTTCCACCATTAGTTCCACACACTGTGATATCAATTTTTGGTTTTAGCCGTAGCATTCAAACTGTCAGGAAATCAATTTCTGATGAGTGTTTTTGGCATATAAAACCTTATAAAATTCAAATCAAATCTGATTGGCTACATTTAACTCATATTATGGCTACTTTCCCATCTGTCAAAATCACTTTACTCTGATCGGTCAACAATTGTCCACGATGGCACCACTGAAAATTCTATTTTTAACTCAGGTCAACATCTAGCAACCCAATGACTGAGTGATCTCCTTGTCGTTTAATACTTTTTCCAACTGTAGTTTCTTCAAGAGACTTAGCTAATACCACAAGATCAACCATTAGATTAATGGTTGGCGCAATGTCACTTGATCCTTTAACTTAACCTTTCATCTTAGGGAGACAACACAACAAAGCACATTCTTAACTATTATTTACCTTGGGTTGCATCTGGAGACTCAGGGACTTTGGAATCTCTATGTTGCTGGATCATTTTCTTAACTCATGTTTAATCAAGAGACAATTGGACTAAACATATTAGTCTCTGAATTGTGTGATTACCTTATCCTTCTAATTTGCATCTGGAGACAACGCGACCACCGTTGATCTCACTTTTCTCAGCATCTGACGGTTGTCACTAAGTGTTGTAATCTTCATTACAAACCCTAATTCTTCACGAGACTCAGTAATAATTGAACACATGTCACACCTTTTCTTCTTGTCTCCCAATCGCTTAATCCCTTTTTACTTTTCAACTTTGTATCATGATTGCGCGACTACCATCAGATCTTACCTTCATCGGATGGTTGTCGCCTGATCTCTTAACTTTTGATTTAACACATCATCCTTCACGTGACTGTGTTACAACACTATTACTTAATCTGATATTTGACCCTTGGTCTATCTAGAGACTTAGTGACCACTAAATCTCCATGTCACTTGATAATTTATGAACCATAGTTACAATCAAGAGACTTCTCAACTATCGTTTGATTGAAACTCTGATCAACGGTTGTCGCTTAATCTCCAATTATTTTACTTAACTCACTTTTGATCACGAGACCCGGCGACAACACTAAAAATTTAACATTTGAAGTTAACTCATGACCATAGGTTACATTAGGAGATAACGTGACTGAGCAAATCTCAAAGTTGCCAAACAAAATAACTAACTCTAATTCCATCAAGAGAAAATGTGACCACCGTCAGATCTTAATATAAAATCAACAGTCTGCACTAAGTCTCATTACCATTTCAGCATATTCTATTTTATCAAGAGACTACATGATGAAATCTTTCTGCCAAGTCTTCAAGTTGTAAAGAATATTAATTTTTTCTTATGAGACTTGGTGACTAAGAAATAAAAACATGCCAATAAGCTCAGACTTAAGTCATAAAAAGGTAATGCAGAAATAGAACAAACTTGGGAAATTTAGGGCTTTTCTGCAACTTCAAACAAAAATTACTCAAGGGCTTATGGTTTTAACATTTTCAACTGGGTTTTGAGGCTAAAGAAATATTTACAGGGGAAAACAAGTGATTTGGCACATGATTTTTAACCTTCTGGGCATAAAAATGACATGCATCTCAAAAAGTTTAGGTCAAAACTCCAAAATAGGAAATCCAAACAACATTGGCTCTATCTAAGGATGGCTAAACATAAGTTTATGGAAAAGAATCTCAAAATCTCTGGTTGCATACCTCTTATTTGATGCAGACTAAACTACAGCTTAAGGGAAACACACAACTGAAAGAAACTATATACAACATAATACACATTTACCCATGCATAAAACTTTGCTTTTCAATTAAAGAAAGGCTTTAGGAATTGCCCATGCACTGGCAACTCAAAATCTTCTCCATCCATGTTCTTGAGTAAATAGGAATCTTTTCCAAAGCTTTGTGAAATAAAAAATGGCCCAAGCCATAAGGATTCAAATTTTTAATGCTTTCCTTTATCTTCTAATCTCACATTCAATTGAAGAACTAGGTCATCTGGTTGGAATTTTCTCTCAGTAGCCCTTATGTCAAACATATATTTCATCTTTTGTTGTAATTTGATCTTTTCCTTCTGGCTATCTCCTCTTGTTTCATCCAACTCTGTCAGTTGAATCATTCTATTTTGTATGCTGTCAGAAACATCTAACTATTCTTCTTGCATGAATTGATATACTAGCAACAGATTGTTTATAGGCATTTTTTACTGTAGACCATATACCAATTCAAATGGTGACTTACCAGTGGCCTTCTTAACTATTATTCTATCATCCCATAGTGCTAACCTTAGTTTGGTATGCCATGCTCTCTTATTCTTTTCAAGCGTCCTTTTTAATATCTTCAATATACTCTTATTACTGGACTCAGCTTTTCCATTTGCCTGTGGGTGGTATGGGGATGAATATGACATTATAATCCCATACTTCTCACATAAATCTCCTATTTATTTTGATCTAAAGCACATGGCATTATCCATTACCAATTTTGAAGGTACACCAAATCTAGTTAGAATATTCTCCGTTAAAAATTCAGTGACTAACTTACTTGTTACCTTTTTTGTAGGAATGGCTTCAATCCATTTAGTAAAATAATCAGTGGCTACTAGTATCCAACTGTGTCCTCCACTATATTTTTCTAAAAACTCACCAATAAAATCAATTCCCCACATGGAAAAAGGGGCTTTAGCACTTACTGGGTTTAACAATAGGGCTCCTAGAAATTTGAGCTTATTTGAGAACCTCTGACAAGGTTCACATTTTCTGACATATGCATATGTATCTTTAAATAAATAATGCCAATAGTATCTGGCAATTAAAATCTTGTGGGTAGTGGTCTTGGCAGAAAAGTGACCTCCACACTCCCCTGCATGCATCTCACTTAAAACTTTCTCAAATTGGCTCTGATCCAAACATAACAATAATACACCATTTCTGTCTCTCCAATATAAATATCCTTTGACTAAGGTGTATTTTTGAGCCTGCAATTTGAGATTTCTCTTTTGATTATCAGTCAGAGTAACAAGACAATTGGCATTATTTAAAAAGTACACAATATTAGCATAAAATGGTTGTCTTTCTATACTTTTCACTGTTTGATCATGTGTCTCTATATCATTCACTTGCACTAAATCCAAGTTATCCTTTGTCATGAGTTTGGCCAAACCTTGACCTCTTATTAACTTTGTAATGTGGATTTCAAGATTAAATTCCTGAATTCTATTGATCCACTTACACATCTTACCAATCACTTATGACTGAGTAAGAATATCCTTTACTGCTAAGTGAGGGACATATGCTTGCACCTTAGCATAGACCAAATATGGTCTAAAAGATTTTACTGCTTTCACTAAAGCATATGTCTTCTTCTCCATCATCTCATAGTTTAGCTTTGCAGCCTGGAGGGATTTACTATAAAAGGCTATTGGATGCTCAAATCCTTGTTCATCCTTTTGTAGAAAAACAACAGCAATTGTATGATAAGATGCAAAAGAAAATAGAGAAAAGGGCTTACTATAATTACGTGATTTCAGAATAGGAGCCTCTTGCATTGCCTTCTTTATTCTCTCAAATTCCATTTGAGCTTCTTCATTCCAATTAAATTTTGCATCTTTTTTTAGCAACTTGATGATAGGTTTGACAATTTTTGCAAATTTTGCTATAAATCTTCTGACAAAATTAATCTTTCCTAAGAAAGATTGAACTCCCTTTAAGTTTTTTGGAGCAATGACCTTCTGGATTTTTTTCTATTCTTTTTGGGTCTATTTTTTCTCCATCTTTAGACACTATGTGTCCCAGCAACTTTCCCTCCTGTACTACAAAGTGACATTTCTTAGGATTTTATGAAACACCATATTCTAAAGCTTTATTGAAAATTTTACCCAGGTGTTCACAATGATCTTCAGCTTTCTTAGAGTATGCAGTTAGATCATCTTGATAAATGACCATGAACAAGTTAATAAATTCTTTAAAAGCAACATCCATGGCCCTTTGAAAATTTTCCCCTACATTTATCAATCCAAATGGCATTCTGATATAAACACAAGTTCCCCAAGGAGTGGTAAATGCAATCTTGTACTGCTTTGATTCCTTCACTAAAACTTGGTTGTAGCCTGAGAAACCATCCATCATTGATAGCAGCTCACAACCAGTCACTTTATGTAACATTGCCTCCATGTTGGGTAAAAAATAGTTATCTTTTAGTGAGGCAATATTCAAATTTATAAAATCCACACACAATCTGATGTCACCATTATTTTTTCTTACTGGTACCAAGTTTGAAACCCATGTTGAGTGTCTGATAGGTTGGATAATCCCAGCATCTTTTAACTTCATCAATTCTCGTTGCATCTTAGGAGCCAACAAAGGATTAATAGGTCTTTTTTTTTGCCTAAATGGTTTCACCTATGATTTTAGTGGGATCTCATGTTGGAATAGGTCTTCCCTATAAGCTTTTAAGTCCTCATATGACCATGAAAAAACATGCTTATATTTTCTCAATAGTTTAATCAAATTTGTCCTTATATGGGAATCTAAACCTTTTCCAATGTAAACAACTTGAGGACTGGTTTCTGATCCTAAGTTAATTTCCTCCAAGTCCTCAACCTTAGCATTGCTTATTTTTGTTGAGTGGTCATTTTGACTACTGAACAATGCTTCAAGTTCAACTAGACCCTTAGGAATCTGATTGGAACTCAATTGGACAACCTCATTTCCTAAGACATAATCTTTACCATTATTGTCCTCAAGTAAAGTATTGCAATCTATGTACTAATTCTCATAATGGTCCAGAGACTTAATGAATCTCAAAATATCTTGGTCATAACTTGCCAGTTGTATATATTATCTGGAACAACTGGTCTTGTCTTAACTTCAAGTATTGATACCCTATGTAAAGTCTGATCATTATTTTTCAGAGCAACATTTGCTAAGAAATCTGCCATTATATTCTTAGACCTTTCTATCCAACTTATATCAAAGGCATCAAACATTTCAATCTGATCCCAAATAGCATATTTATACATCTTTAATCTATCATTTTTCATTGCATATTTGGATCTTATTTGGGCTACCACTAATTCAGAATCACCATAAACTTTTAAACATTGTATTCCATGTTTAATGGCAATTTCTAGCCCTAAAGATAAAGCCTCATACTCTGTTGTATTATTTGTACATTGAAAGGCTAGCAAAAAAGAATATTTGAAATTTGTACCTGATGGAGATACAAGTAATACACCAGCTCCTGATCCTTTTCTTGAGAAAGCTCCAACAAAATACATTTTCCACAATCCATCATTTTGTACAGTCAATTCTTTAGCTAGAGGATCAATATTTTCACACAGATGATGATGATCAGTCCTCTGTACTTTGAAGTTCTCCACATCCACATCAATACAGTAGTTAATGTTAGTGTCTTCATACCACTCAATCATGTGAGGAGTCCTACCTTCTCTTGAAACTATAACATTATTCCCATTAATGTTAAAAGTAGCATATTATAAATCACTTTGTATACTACCTCCCATTGAAGCACTCCACTTTCTAGATAGTAACATCCCATAATGTGGTGGTATGTCAACAATAAGAAAATTCATAGTTAAAATCACATCAAGACACACTGTTAATTTTTAAGGCATGGATTCGATAGTAACAATAACAGGGACTTCCCTACAATCCATTGCTTGACATCTCCCATGAGGAGTGTCCACTTGTAATCCCATAGACCTCATAATTTCTACTGGCATGACAGTGTTTGATGCTCCTGAATCAATCATACAATTTTTAAGTATTCTTCCATTAATTACCAGTGTTAGAAAAAATGGGTCTACAACCTTAGGAGAAGTAATTGTGTTTAAGAAAATCTGAGGAATCTCAGAAATCATTACTTCAACTTCCTTCCCTTTGTTACTTGGTCTTTTATTAACATTTTTTGGACTTTGAAATTTCACTGTACGCACATTGTTCAACAATGATAAAGCCTTTTCTTTATGTTCCTTGATTCTCATCATCTCTAAAAATGGAATTTTTACAGTCATTTGAGACAAAAAGTGGCCCATGTCTACTGGAGTATACTGTACTTTATATCTGAGGGCTTTGGTTTTTCAACAATAATATTATTTTCCTCAATCTATATGTTTAGAGTTGGTTCTTCTTTCTTAGATTTTTTGTTTTCTATCTTACGAGAAGAAGTACTTATTTCTTGTACCTTTGCTTTTCCTTCTTGTACAACAATAGGCTCTATGGCTTTAGTTATAATCTTGACCTTAGGTTTGTTTACATTTTTCCTAGGTCCATCTTTCTTTTGTACATATTTGTTGTCTATTTTATTTTCTTTTATAAATACACCAGATGGTTGACTACCAGTTCTACCAATTGTTATATTCCTTAAATGATAGTTGCTTCTAGCTTTGTTCACCAAATCTGCAATAATTCTTGCCTTTTCTTCATCTAAAGCTTTTCTGACTAATGGAAGATCTTGATTGTTTTGTGCATAACATCTTATATGGTCATCTGTTTCCTCTACTTCATTGTCAGACAAACATTGTTGATGATGAATCTCTACATTTCCTTGTGAACCTTATGAATCATGATTTTTTATTTCATTATCTGAGTCTACATCATGACATGAATAGGTATTTGTCAAATTATAATCACATTGTTCACTTTCATCATTCCCTTGTTTTTCATTTGCTTTCAAATCTAAGAAAACAATGCATAAATCAGGGTTATGTGGGGCTTCACAAGCCTTACACCAGAAATCATCATTGCACAAATGGACAGTATTTTTATGCAAAGGGTCTAGAGTTCTTTTCTCAGGTTTTTCTTTTCTATGTGGAGAAATAGGCTTCCAATCCTTAAACTGAGTTCCATAAGGATGATTTTGCATTCTATTCTAAGGATTATAAGTGTTATTATAGGAAGGCCTATTATTTTGAGGAGCCCTATGTTAGCACTTTTTCTTGCAGAAACAAACTTTGATAAAATGATATGCTTGATTCTCAGACCATACACTCTTAGATCATCGAAGATAAAGTCTAATTGATGAGGATTGGATAATATCCTCCTTCTTCTTTGAGCTCCATAGGACTCAGGTGGGTATTGCCTAAATAATTTACTATATTTCAAGTAAACTTCAAATGGTGGATAAGGTCTTCACTGCAATGTTATTATGTTTTTGATCATATCAATAAAATATCACTCTTTAAATAACTGAAAACAATATGAAACAGAGATTGACAATGAAAACTATGATTGTAATAACAAATAATAGTGGCATAAGGATGTTTATCCTTCTTCTTTTTTCAGTTCTTGATGAACCTTAGGAAGGGTGACCTAGTTTGATTCTCTCTACAAGGAATCAACAAAATGGATGGTATCCTGCTGATACAAATCCTTATGAGTTCAGCTCATTTGTTCTAACTAACAGTATTATGATTGATTAATTTTATTTTGATATTGGATGAAGAAAAGACTACAAATCAAACCCTAGACCAGTGCCTACTCCTTGGGCAAAGAGTCAATGAAAATATGAATCCACATAAACAAAATAATAAAGATACTATAGAGTGCCTTACAAACTCTATGCAGTTGAGATAGAATGCCTTACAAACTATCCTCTCATTTCCATACTACTATATCAAATCCTCACATTTTTTATCAACCCTCTGAAATCACTTATGAAACTTAGTTCTCTCCTTGAAAGAAACTCATAAGAAATTAGACAAGCTACCTTGTAACTGGTATTTTTAAGATGCCTTACAAACTAAACATACTAGAGCTATACACAAAAGTATTTAGAGACATCAACAATATGGAAGAGGAAAAACTACACTATATTTCATTAATAAATTATGTTTCAACATATCCAGACCTTAGGCTTTCAAGAATATCAAAGACATAGAAGTCCAACTTGCAATAGAAATTCAACAAAACCAATAGGGACCTGCTCTCAAACTTTTGAGGAGACTGAACAGGCTCAAAGCCCCCCCAAAATTAGAGCAGCAAAAGGAACCAGAAAAATAGAGAGAAGAGGAGAATAAATAGAAGCAGAAGAAACCCTAGGAATCATGTCTGATGAACACCTGTCTCTTTTGCAAATCTGATCTCACTCATTCCTTATTTTCCAAAAACTTGGATCCTTCTTGATGACTTCAAAATCTGATTTTACTTGCATTTCAAGTCTTCAAAATATCTGATATATTTCATTAATGTCTGACTCCATCTGTCTTTTCAAAATCTAATTCTTATCCTCTTTATAACTCTTTCATTCTGCCACTGAGAAGCTTTTCGAATCTGATATTAATCTGAGAAAATCTGATTATATTCTTCTTCAAAAAATCTCCGGGAAAGAAAATATGAATCTGATTTTGCAAATGAAATATATGTATTTTATCTCTTCTTTCTGTGCAAATCTGATCTCCATAATCTAATCTTCATTCTATCCAAATTTGTCATGCTTTTGCAAAAAATATGGTTTCCTCTGTGTTGAAAATTATTCCCGAAATGCATTTTCAAATACTTTGCAAAATAAAATATTGCATCAAACTATACATTTGAACCATTGATCAATTTTGAAATTTTTCAATTTATGCCTTTTAAGCCCAGAAGCCACTAGATTTTGACGCTTGTCACATGTTGATTCGCTACCTTTTAACTAATTTCTTAACTCACCTTTAACCCTGGTTCATTTTTTCTCATTGTCTCTAAGTATCTGAAAGATTTCTTCAACTATGATTTGATTTGGAGACTTGGAGACAAGCCTTTAGTCTCTAAGTCTCTGAGTAATTTTCTTGGCTTTGGAGACTTGGAGACTACTTCAGAACTTGACCATGCTCTCTGACCACACCTTAACCGCAGTTATCATTTCCTCTATGTCTCTGAGTCTCTGAATAATTTCTTTAACTCTGTTTAGATTTGGAGACTTGGAGACAACCTTCAGTCTCCAAGTCTCTGAATAATTTTATTGACCTTGAGTCTGTCTGGAGACTTGGAGACTAACTTAGTCTCTACATCTCTGAATGAATTGACTAACTGTGGTTTCTTTTGGAGACTTGGAGACTAGCTAAGCTTAACTCGACCATACATTTACCATTCCTTAACTATAGTTACTTTTCACAATGTAGTCTCTAAGTCTCATAATATTTTTCTTAACCACGGTTTGATCTGGAGACCTGGAGGCAACCTTTAGTCTCCAAGTCTCTGAACGAATTTTCTAACCATGAAATTATTGGGAGACTTGGAGACAAGCCTTTATGCATTTTTACTCCAAAGTAATGGGGCCCACCAAATGGCCTCTTGGTTCTTTCTTCAAATCATATACCAAGTGCTTTAGTGTATAAATACTAAAAACTTTCATAGCCCCATGCATGTGGGATATATCTCTGTGCATTTTTTGAAACTTTGTTATTTTTTCCAATACTCACATAGCCATAACTTTTTTGTTTCAACTCAGATTTGTCTAAAACTTTTACTATAGATTACAGGCATGGTCGTTTCAATCATATCCAAAATTCAGCCTGACCCAGTTTGTAGTTGTTGAGATATGACCAAAAACATGGCTGGCTGTGCTCTTGGATTTTGCATTTTTCAATTTTTTGAAAACCCCAGCAAGCTGCTCACCCATGGCCTTTCCTTTTTTCTGGTTAATACCTCTAATCTTCTCCATAGCACTGGGCTCCCCTTTCCATGGTTTCATTTTTCCATTTATAACTTAAAACTTTTAAAAACCTCTCCTCCTTGGCTAGGCACAACATGCTTTGTATTGTTATTTGAAATGTTTTTTAAATTTCTTCCATAGTCAACACACTTGAATGCCACTTTAGTCTTTGAAAGATCAAACTTCAATCAACTATGCAACTTGGATTACCCAACTGGCAATTATTTTAAATTGACTTTCACAATCTTGCAAATTGAATTCATTAATGGCAAGTAGCTTCTGAAACAAGCTTTGAAAAATGACTAAAAAATACTTTGCAACCATGGGGTCTGGATAGTACATTCTTCTCTAGCATATGAACAATTTCCATTAATTAGACTGGCTTTGAAAACACTCGAGCCAAAAGATAATAATATGCAAAGTATGTCATTTCGTTATACTCTACAACTATTCGAATTCAGACTTGTGCAAACCCTGTCGGTAATGCAACTTGGAAAGTCATCAGATTGCCTTCTGAAGCTCTATCACTTGGCAGAATAACTCATTCATCTACATCAAATACGCATGCAAAAGGTATTTGCTGGATTCATCCTCAGGTGCAAGATGCAAATGATCAAACTTTACCAATTCAGAAAACAATGTAAGTGCAAAATGCTTCGGTCATTGAAAGATTAGCAAGATATCATTTGAGAATCCACCATAGGATCAAGTAGTACACTTACATTTCATAATAATGATTCCATAATCAGTTCTTGAAAACAACTTTCAGACAAAAAGTTATCATTGTTTGAAAATGATCATTCTACAAACTTCTATTATGTTCTAAACTGCAAACTGCACAAACTGTCTTTGATACTGAATTTGCAAATCCATCAAAAAGAACCTTAAATTTTTGATCCTCTGGGACTTGATTCACCTTCACACATGGAACATGAATCTTCAACTAGCTTGCACTGAAGGTGAACTGATCGATCTGCATCAATCTGCAAAGTTAGCATCCTACAATTTTTCTGATTTTAAACTCATTGGATATACAGAATTTGGATTTGGAATCAAGCTGGGAAAGTGGAAAACTGGATTGGCATGAATCTGAAACTCTTCAGGTAAGTACACTATCATGTTTGCAACATGGGGGAACATTAAATTATGCAATGCATTCAACTGGATACATTTTGGAACACCTCAAAGTAGGTTATTCAGCAATCTAGGCATAACAGAGAAACAGGACAGTTTTGCAGGACCAACTTTGGGGAAATTGAAAACCAATCAAATAGACTCAAAATAACTTATGATTTATAAAATAGGCTCTTTGATATACATGTTAAACATTCCCAAAGCAGTGACCCATGAAACCTAAGAGGATGTAAGATAATCAGAAGCAAACTAGGCCTGGGACAACAAAATAACACTTAGCAAAAATGCAGATTTATGTAACCACCTCAAAATGACTACTCCCTAAATATGTCAAATTTGAAATTTAGGAGTTGGAACCCACTGCATATGTCAAATGAAAGGTACTGAACCCTTTTCCCAAGTGGTACATCATGAAAATCATTAGGGTATCTTTTACAAGCACTCCAACTAAGCCTTCTCAAAAGTTGTTTCAGGGTACTCATTTTGCCTTATAGAAAATTTTAAAATAGTTACTCCAAATTTGTGCCAAATTTTAGAGTACCAACACCCTATACTCTTTATATTCTGGTTCCTTTGGGTTACTCCTACTAAACCTTGCATCATCTCTCCTATTCAGTTTACTAGACACCCTTCTATTCATCTCAATATTTACTGTTATTTTGTAAGCATCGGTGAGGTTTGTGGGATTCTTATCCCTAAGAGCATAACCCATTTTAGAATCAAAAGCATTTAAATAGGTTTCTAGACATACCTCTTCATCCAGCCTTATTTTCTGAAACAATTTATGCATTTCTCTTTGGAATCTGGTATTGAACTCGGTGACCTCTTCATTATAGTTCTTTTTTATATTATTGAACTCATTTAGTAAGAACCCCTTATTTGTCTTATCACCATATTGATCTTTAAGTAGCTCAATTAGTTCATCCATGGAAGCAAAAGAGCCATTAGAAATACTTCTAAACCATTCTCTAGGATCCTCTACTAGAGACTAAACAAAAAGCTTCATCAACACAACTTCATGAGTAATATTCAAATCATCAACAAAATCAATTAATTTTCTTAAGTGTGTTTCAAATGAGATGACATTATTACCTGCAAATTTTGAGAGCTTTTCTCCTACATCACCCACATCTTTTGGAAATGCATTTGGGTATCCAGGAATGCCAATAAAATTAAATTGCTTATACCTTTTGTATGTACCCTAAAATGGTCGCCTAGAATTTGGTCCCCCATTTATTATTTTATCATCTTATCAAATTTTTGAATCAATGCTTTGGAACATTTTCAATTCAAATCAATTTCTTTGATCAAATTGTAATTAATTCAATTATTCAATTATTTCAATATTTCCTAAGGTTTGATTATTTTTATTTAATTAAAAGATTTAATCTCCTTTTAATTAAATGAAATTCCTCTTATTTAATTAAAGATTTAATCTCCCTTTTAATTAAATTCTTCTTATTTAATTAAATTCTTCTTATTTAATTAAATTCAATTCCTCCCATTTAATTAAATAAAATTCTTCTAATTTATTTAGTTGAAAGAAAACCCCTCTTTGAATTAATTAAATAAAAATCCCCACTTAAAGCACTTTATTTGTTGAAAAAGAAAATGAATTAAATTAAAAATTAAATAAAAATCTTTTTTTCTTCACATCTTTCTAAGTGGTGGGTTTTTGCCTCTTAATCGTAGCCTTTGATTTTTGCCTCTTAATCTCAATCGTTCACTTTCCTTTA
>MU223796.1:791159-811425 GCA_018584345.1 Thuja plicata
CTCTACCTCTTCCTCTTCTCCAGGATGAATGAATAATGACTAAAGACTTCCCCCACAACCCCTAATTATACCAATCTAAGCCATAGGTCGGCCCTAAACATAAATTAAATACAAACACATAAATTAAATGCCACAAGTCGGCCAACAACAACAATTAAATGCCCAAAATTGATGTCTTAGTAAAATTGCAATATCTCCTAGCTCCGGATGAATTAGGACTCGTGCTTTGAACCATAGGTAGAAATCTAGGCCCTCTTCAATCCCTAAAATTTTAATCTTATAACTCTTTATGGAAAATTACTTATACAACCTGTAATAGGCACAAAATTCCTAAGCAAGGCCGAGCTCCTCCCATACCATGCCGAGCAACCAAGACCATGCCAAGTTCCATTAAATACATCAAAACCAATTACCCAAGACCCAAGTAGGTCCACACAACTCTACCAAATCCCTCGCACATGAAAATAAGTCCACACAACTCCATCAAATCTCCCAAACATGCAGGATAGCCAACTACCCTGGGATGCTCCTGCATCAACATCCTTATGTTCATGTTTTTTCTTTCTAAGTTCTTTTTCCCTCTTCATCTGTCAAATAAGGGAAAGATTTTTCATGATGAGTCTTTCCTCCTTAGAAATCTTATTAGAAGGAACCTCATAATCTAAACTTATGGTGTATGTTCCTTCTCATTCACTAGAAGTGGAAGTAGCTGCAAATGTTTCTAATTTTCTTTTTGAAGTTTCTTCATATTCTGAAGTATTAACTTCGTAATTAAACTGATTACAACCATCCTCTCTCCTATTAGTGTTGTCTTGGATTCTTGGAAAAAATTTATCTATACTGACTTGGTTTCTTTTCTTCCTCCATGACATCTCCATTCTTGAAGTTGATGGGATTCCTCCATCTAATGCAATTTCAGGATTACCCTTGGTTTTTGACCTAGTATTCATTTTGAAAGATGTTCACTTAACTTATACTAATCTTAGAGATTTAACTTTAGATTTGCCACCCAATAGTTGTTTGGTATGAATGAATACTTATCAAAATGACCTTGGAAATTACAACTATGAATATACTGTCTTTGAAAACCTTAGAGATTTTGAATACTTTCAACAAGACTTTACAATCTCTATCCCTAGTAGAGTCACCAATTTTTTAGGTGACTCGGATGGGAAAACTCAACTGATACAGGCTTGAAAATTTTGAATTGATGCACCAGAGATTGTAGGACAACCTTGAATTTTATTGATTATATTATCCCCAGCAGAGTTGCCAATTTGTTAGCTCTTTTTCTTGTAGCACAACCTTAAAATGACAGTATACTTATATACTTGAATGCAAACTCCTTTTTATGCAAGATAAAGGCTAATTGATGAGGTATTTGATAATACTAGGGATACCTATTATCACCTCCTTCTTTTTTGAGCTCCACAAACTCAGACATGTATTACCTATGATAGATTACTGAGTCTTCAGTCAATGTTTCTAGTGGACTAGTTCATTCACTGGTTTGTTATTTCTAACCTCACTATAACAACTTATAAGATACTTTGGAGATTGCAATAATTATTTTAAAATAGAGTACTATAAGCCAAGCTATGGTCTTGATAACATAAACTAATGAGATAAGGACTTTTATCCTTCTTCCTTTTGATTTTAGGAGGGGCAACCTAATGATCCTCTCTTCAAAAAATCAGCAAACTGAACTGTATCCTAAGAATACAATCACTTGAATGGAATTATATGTAATTTAGTGTATATGATTAAGTAATTTGAAAAATATTGGATTGTAAATCAATTACTTAGCAAACACAAAACCAGTACCTAATCCTTGGGCTATGAGTCAATATCTTATAAAAATCCACACTAAGGTACTCAAAAAAATACTTGCAACAAAGATAGAATACCTTATAGACTATCCTCTCCCTACAACTTTATCATCCAATCCTCAAACTAATGTTATGTCCTTGGGTTACTTGAAACAATTTAATCCTTTCTTGAAGGAACTTGAAAGTAATTGCACAATCACCTTATGATCAATGTGCTTAAATGCCTTATAGATAAACACACAAGAATAATAATAGAAATGTAAAGAGACAATTTAGATGCAGAAAAGAGATTGCAAAATATTTTATTAATGTCTCAAAGCTTTAAATACATTTAGATAGACAAATAGTACAAAGGTTTAGACACAATTTTAGTCTACCTTGTAATTCTATTAAATTTTCCAACTCTCTCTCCTTTCAACTCTCTTACAAAAAGGTTACAATTACATATATATATTCTCAAATCTTCTTGGAATCCTTAAGACAAGGATGCAAAAAGCTTCGGATGATTTGGAGACCTAACCCTAAAAACATAGAAAGAGACAAAAGACAAGAAAACTCCAAGCAGTGGGAGGACAAAACTGAGGAATGAAATCTGATTTGCACTTTGTCCTTTTGTGGATGTCGGAACCTTTGTCTACATATATTCAGGATAGTTGTAATAAGATTTAGTGACCTCCAATATAGGCTAACATACACTAATCTCTTCAATATTACTAACCTTCTTATGCTCATAGATCAGGTGCCATGTGTCCTTCATTCATCATCCATGACATCCAAGTCAACTGTGACAAGCTTCTTTTTCTTGGGCTTTGTCATGATGTCCCATGTTGTCACATCCTCTTCCTTAGGCCACTAAAAATTTTGAATACTTTCTAGTTGAGCTTTCTACCTTTCCCACCTAGCATATGTTATGCTTTTAACATCTGCAATAAACTTATTGCAGTATGTTTCTTCCTTTATTGCCTCATCCAAAAGTTTTTTTAATCTCTCTATATCTAATTCCCCCTAATCACAGACATAAATGTCTTTGTTGGGAAGCACATCATCAAACTCTGATCCCCATAACCCTAATGGTTTGATCTTATCATCCTCGGTTCTAATAGGGGGTACAAACCTACTATAACTTACCCCAAACATATTCAAATTTGCATTAATTTGATTGGCCTTTCCTTTGAAGAAAGATAAAGTAGCCCCAATTTGTTCTATTTCTGTACCAACCAAAGTCACTATTTCTAGAAAATATGATCTTAATGGTTGTACTAATGCCAATCTCTCAAAAATTGATGTTCTTCCAGACCAAGTTGCATAATAGGGAACAAAATTTTCAAGAAAATGGCCACCCCTACTTGTAGGCCTAGAAATTAGCCATAAGCCCCATAGACCACATCAATCTTATCTTTGATGGTGTCAATTCTATGCTGCAAAATTGAAGCTAATACTTCCAAAACCACATTGTTGTGCTCTGTAACCCCTAGCTCTATTTTAGCAGGTATCTCCCGTGTATCCTCTGTTTGGATCTATATATGGTTTACCTCTTTAGGCTCAACAGGGCCTGGCTCTGTTATCTCTAGCAATTGTCTAGTAAGCTTGTCTATGAGCTTCTCCTATTCTTTGTTTTTTATTAATGCTAGCTCCCTATATTTTACAATATCACTAGTATCACTAGCAAGTTTTTGCAATTTGTCTGATAGTTGGGTTGTCTTTGCCTCATTGAGCTGAGAAAAATGAGTCATTACTTGGGCTATTTCCATATCCCCAATATTTTTGAATGTCTAAATGATTTTATTCCCCTCCATCTTCTCTTAAATGTTCAGAATTGATGGCTTTTGATCTTTAGGAGCCAAGCTCCACATTGCAAGTGCCTGAGATTTAGGGTTATACCCAAACCCTCTGATCATATCTCCCGCCTAAGTCTCTGATGACAATTTTACATCAGGTTGCGTTCTTATCTGATCAATTATGAATGCTGAGGAAAAGTCCTAGCCCTCCACAAATAATATCCCACTGGCCTTGACCAGTTGTCTTGCATGTTTTGGTGTGATCTCCTCAAATTCAAAATCATAATCCTGCAATTTTTGTAAGGCTTCCTCAGTGACTGGATCACCCCTTGCCAATTGCATCTATTTTCCAACTTCTATTTTCTTATTCCATATCAGGAAATCCTTGAATTCTCTTTTCTTGATAAATTTTTCATCCTTGAGGAATTCCTCTTGATGCATCAACCTTTCATTAGTGCATGACCTAAGAGGTAATTCTTCCTCTTCCTTTGCATCCTTTTGCAATTTTTTCCCTTCCCTAATCTATTTTCTAAAAAAATGATCATAGGGCATGTCGCCAGTTATCAGAGCTCCAACTCTATCTGTCTTCCTTTTCTTAGAAGGCTCCCCTATTTCTATCCTTTGCTTCTTTGGTGGGGGCTCATTTGTTACTTCCTTCTCTGGGACCTCTGTTAGATCAATGACATCTTCCCCCTCAATTACCTTCTTTAATGGAACTTCTTGGTAGTCTCGATAGTCAATAGGTGAAGGACAGCCATAATCACTATCATTGTCATATATAGACTCTGAGTGATCCCTATGGCCTTTCTCAAGAACCACTAGTGCTTCCTCCAATTGATTGCACAAAAGAGTATGGGATTTAATCATTTCATCTAGCATTTTCAGATAAGGCATGTCAGGATAGAAACCTCCAAACTTCATTCCCTTTCTCTTCACCTGTCTCTCCAAGTCCATTAGTTCATTGAACTTAATTTCTCTTCTATCCATCTCCTCATCTTCTAAGATGTTTCTTATTAAATCTTCCTCCGTACACTCTTCATGTTCTTTTGTGTATGGGATGGTTGGTGTGAGAAATTTCTATGCACTCATGATAAAACCCTTTGTATCAACATGTCTATGCATGGCCACATTCATTTTGTAATGGTTCATCCAGGAATTCACTAGGTCTAGAGCTCCTTTTCCAATAATGAAGTTGTAAATCCTAAATTTCTTGGGGGTAAATGTACCCTTTCTGTGTGATGCCAAGTGTTCTTTGTCTATCAGAATGAGCTACCTGATGAACTCCATTGTAGCTATCCTTGGTGGTACATGGTATGGAAACATGTGTGGAGGGTGGGAGCAACCATAAACCCTCATCATTGTGAAATTCTTTTCATAGTAAAAATCCCCCCAATTATGGTCTCCTGGCCATTTATCAAATATTGGAAAGGCCTCAATAGTTGGATTACATTAATAGATAACCTAGGTTTGTCAACACTATGCACTTAAGAAGTGGATAGATTATCTATTTTTCAAAAGCACAAAACTTTTTCTACCTAGATGTATAATTCCAGACTCTGAGCCAAAACTGAACAGGGTTAGGCTTATTGTGGTGGAACCTTTGTGGCTGCAAAAACTAACAATTCATGACTGGGAAATTGTAGTATAGGATCAGGTGCATGAGGATTTAATAATGCATGAATCTAGAATGATCCTTCTTACTCTGTATATCTACAAACCCTTGATGCATCCGGTCTATAATATACTCAATGTAGTCATAATGTGAAGTGGTATGGAGGTTCTGCATATCCAATACCATCATTAGAATATCTGAGGTGATCCTCTTTGCCCCAGCATCCTTTCCAAGCACTCTACAAAGTGCATATGATATGTACTTGATATATAAATTAAGATATTTGTAGCAATATGGGGTGGCTCCTTGCATGGGGGCTATATAGATTTTGATCTTCTTAGGGACATGATGATCCCTGATCAACTTAGCAGTAATACCAGATTCTCTAGTGTATCTATTCTCTAGGCTCTTCAAATTTATTCAGTATCCATGGGGTAGTATACATTGAAGACTTTCATGAAGGTATTCCAGTCCAAAGTGAGTAAGGGCTTTCCATCATCCCTCTTAATGGTTTTGGTCAGGGTATCATACCTAGTGGCCAATTCTAGTATGAAATTAACATCAAAAAAGACATCAGGAACTATCAACTTGGCTAACCCATAGGTCCAAGGGTTTGAGATAGGCATGGGCTCATCACTATAATTAAAAAAGTAATCAAATAGTGAATATCATGATGACCCTGGTGTTTTTTCATCTCTAACATATGCCATATCATCAATTAAAACCTTAGCACTAACCTTTCTATTCTGGCTTGAGCCTGGAAGAAAAGTGAGAAATTCATTTGAGTAGTTCATCTTTCCCTTTGACTCATCATTGACATCTTCACTTCTCCCACTGGTAAATGCCATACTTCGTGCTTGCCTCATCTTTCCTTTATGTTATGTTCCCAACTCTTATCACCTATATTGAAACAAATGTTCAAAACTCTCACGACCAACTATGAATTGTCCTAAAATCTATAGCTTTGAACTCTGAATATACTGCAAATTACAATCTCTACCAAATTTTGAATCAAGAAAACACCTATTTGAATCACTTACTGCTGGAAATTTCACTTTTCTTAGAAATCACTAAATTCTCCATGAAATCTTCACTCTGAGAAATTGGAAGCTTGGTAAAAATGAAATGATAATGGACAAGTATACTTATAATTGAGAATTCAATGTAGATGTCTCTTCAAGCTGGTAAACTTGCATTCAGTCATTTATGCCATTAGTTCCATGCACTGTGATATCAATTTTTGGTTTTAGCCGTAGCATTCAAACTGTTAGGCTATCAATTTCTTATGAGTGTTTTTGGCATATAAAACCTTATAAAAATCAAAATCAAATCTGATTGGCTGCATTTAAATCATATTATGGCTACTTTTCCATTTTTCAAAATATCTTTACTCTGATTGGTCAATAATTGTCCATGATGGTGCCGCTAAAAAGCCTATTTTTAACTGAGGTCAACATCTAGTGACCCAGTGACTGAGTGATCTCTTTGTCACTTAATACTTTTGCCAACTGTAGTTTCTTCAAAAGACTTAGCGACTACCACAAGATCAACCATTAGATCAACAGTTGGCATCATGTCGCTTGATCCTTTAACTTAACCTTTCATTGTACGGAGACAATGCAAAAAAGCATATTCTTAACTATTCTTTACCTTTGGTTGCATCTAGAGACTCAACGACTGTGGTATCTCTATGTCGCTGGATCATTTTCTTAACTCATGTTTAATCAAGAGACAACATGACTAAACATATTGTTCTCTTAATCATGTGATTACCTTATCCTTTTAATTTGCATCTAGAGACATTGCAACCACCGTTGATCTCACTTTTCTCAGCATCTGACAGTTGTTGCTAAGTCTCTTAATCTTCATTAAAAACCCTAATTCTTCACAAGACTCAAGGATAATTGAACATGTGTCATACCTTTCCTTCTTTTCTCCTTATCACTTGATCCCTTTTTACTTTAAAACTTTGTATCGTGACTGCGTGACTATCGTAAGATCTTACCTTCATCGGATGGTTGTCGCTTAATCTCTTAACTTTTGACTTAACTCATCATCCTTCCCGCGACTGCACAACAACATTTTTACTTAATCTGATATCTGACCCTTGGTCTATCCACAGGCTTAGCGACCATTGAATCTCCATGTTGCTTGATAATTTCTGAACCATGGTCACAATTAGGAGACTTCCTGACTGTCATTGGATTGAAACTCTGATCAACAGTTGTTGCTTAATCTCTAGTTCTTTTACTTAACTCACTTTTGATCATGAGACCTAGTGACAATACTGAAACTTTAACATTTGAAGTTAACTCATGACCATAGGTTACATCAAGAGATAACGCGACTGAGAAAATCTAGAAGTTGCCAAATAAAATAACTAACTTTGTTTCCATCAAGAGATAATGCGACCACCATCAGATCTTATTATAAAATCAATGGTCTATGCTAACTGTCATTACCATTTCAGCATATTCCTCTTTATCAAGAGACTACACGACCAAAGCTTTCCTCCAAGTCTTCAATTTATAAAGAATATTCATTTTTTCTTATGAGACTTGGTGACTAAGAAATAAACACATGCCAATAAACTTAGACATAATTCAGAAAAAGGTAATGCAGAAATATAACAAACTTGGGAAATTTAGGGCTTTTCTGCAACTTCGAACAAAAATTACTCAAGGGCTTAGGGTTTTGACATTTTCAACTGGGTTTTGAGGCTAAAGCAATATTTGCAGTGGCAAACAAGTGATTTGGCACATGATTTTTAACCTTCTAGGCATAAAAATGACAGGCATCTCAAAACTTTTAGGGCACAACTCCAAAATAGGAAATACAACCAATAGATCATTAGTGTCCCACACTTAGTCATTTATTTAGGTATGTTAGCCGGTCATCACTACGGCTGAGCTATCTGGCATAGTCATTGTCAAGAAAATAATGGTTTCCAAGTGACTCGGAAATCAAGAAAAAGTTTATCATGTTCATGCCGAGCGCTAGAGTCTTAATGTGCCGAGGAAGATAGTTTTGACATACATGTTAGGATTGGCACAAACTTGAAGGTAAACTATTTTGGGCCAACTTTTTCATGCATTTAATGATTTCTATAGAGTTAATTATGCATTAATTATTTGATCCCAATGTATGGCATGGAGCCAATCAGAAAATTGGAATGCCTAAGCAGCATAAGCATTTGATCCTGATCGTTGATCTAGATCTAGATGTCAGATTCATAAAGTATATAAGATTGCTTCTTAAACCCTAAATAGTGGTGTAGTTGTGTATGAGAGGAGAAGTGTATGCATACATGAGAGACGTACAAGGGTTTATTTTGATAGAAGAAGCATAGATCTAGCAGAGAAAAAGAGTAGTGAATAGCAGCGTAAAGACATATCAGATTATTAGATCAGAGAAGGTATTGGAAAGAGGAGATCCATTATCAACATCAGAGTGCATAATCAAGGATCAATTCTTGAGACATTCTAACCAGTGTATCAGGTGAAATCTCATAACAGAGTGGTTCTAATATACCTTTCTAAATCTCTTAATCGAGTGCTTACTTTGTTGTAAGTTTTAAATCCTTTTTCAAGGTAGATTGTAATGATCTATAGCTCTTAACTGGGCAGACCTTTAACCAGGTAGATTACATATTGTGATAAAACTTTGTAGCCCTAAAAGGCACACTTTATTGCTACAGTAGTGAAGATTTTTGTGGGTGTCATCCCCACCCTAGTTTTACCTTATTGGGTTTCTGGGTTACCAAAATTTTGTGTCTTGAGTTATTTATTTACTGTCATGGATGCTACTAGTTGATAGATCAATTACATTTATGCATGGTTGTGGATCAATTTTTCTTTAAAGGATAAAATGTTAAAGATATGACTCACCCCCCCACCCCTTAGTATCTTTCTTTCCCATATTTTATTTCCAACAATTGGTATCAGAGCTTAGTTCTCCTACAAAAGGTTTTAATTAGCTTGAGAGTACAGATCTAGAGATGGAGATTTACAAATTGGGAAAATTCGTTGAGAATCAAAAGATTGAAATTCAATTAGCATTAAATCATCTTGAGACAGCAAGACAAGAACTAAAGAAGTCCTTGCAAGCAAGGAAAGATTTGGCCAAAAAAATGAATGATGCTCATTATCATGAAGAAGACACTGCAAATCTATTTCAGAATGGAAACTCTATTGAGAGTGATGCGGCAATTGCAGATCTACTAGAAAGGAACAATACATTGTGTGAAGAAGTCAAAAATCTAAAAATAGAACAAGAAATGCAAACAGTAAGACTATGTGAAGTAGTGGAACAAAAGAAGAAAGTTGAAGATGACAAAGCTAAGGCTGAAGAAGAAAAAAATCAGACTTGATGAAAGGACACATGAAGTACAAATGATGACAAACAATCAAGTTGACATGGTGAATCAACTGCTACTTGCAAATCAGAAGATCCATAGGAAAGACATGGAAATTGTGAATATGAGATCTAAGAACAGTCAATTGAAAGATGAATTGAGATCTGAGAAAGAAATGAATGAAAGATTGAACATACCCAATGAAGCTTTGACTCATTTTGAAAACTTGATGGAAGCATCAAGGAGATCTAAAGATTCTTCTAGATTAGGTCACATAAAACAACAAACATCTACTAAGAAAGGAGAATCATCTGAGATTGGTGAAAAGAGGAATGTAAAGTCAAAGAAAAACAAGCCTGTATGCCACCACTATAGAAAATTAGGACACACTGCAAACATCTGCTAAAGCAAGAATGTTAAGTCCAATCCTAAACCTAAGTTCAATGGTTATTGCTTTAACAGTAAGAAGTTTGGAAATCACGCACATGAATATTGGGAAAAGGAAAATAATGCACCTTCCACACCTAAATTCAATGGGTATCGTTACAACTGTAAAAAATTTGGACATAGAGCACAAGATTACAAATCTAATGCTAAACAAAAATGGACATCAGAGACACAAGAAAAAGCACCAAGGAAGGGTAACACTTACAATTGGGATTATAACACATGGCATAGCTTTCATTTTTGTGGTGAGTATGGACATGTTCCAGAAAACTACATAAAGACACATTTCAGAGGTAAATCTAAGAGTTGGATGAATGGAAGCCTAGTTTTCTATACTTGTTTGAAAATTGGTCATACTAGGAAAGATTACAAAACAAGGGTACCTTCTCCCACTGTTTAGAGGATTAGAGCACACCTAAACCAGACATGGATAAGGAAAGAAGAACCATGTAGCAGTGAAGCTACTAGAGCCGAGGTCACCCAATCCAATGGATCAGGTGGTCCCACCATCACTAATTAAGCAAAGGAAGGTATGTAAGGAACTATGTTTATATCTCATATCTTTTATCAGTTCCTAACATATAAAAGTGCAATAGTCCATATTTGCATATAATAAGATGCATCAGGACATATTTTGATTTATGTAGTGAGAAAATTCAAAATGCACTATAGGTGTCGAGCAACAGTATATTTCTAATGAGTGCTGAGTAAGTTTTGTTTGATGACCGAGAGGAAAGTGAATTTTGTGAGTCGGTCAAGGACAGCTGTTTGGCACTCACTCAACGGAAAGAACATTTAATGCTGACCTAACTTTCAACTGTTGGAGCCTATGTAAAGGGAAGAGCTATTTCATTTCCTCTCACCATGTGATTAAGAATTTCATAAGAGCGATTGTGCATTTGTGAACTTGAATTCTGCAAAGATCTTCAAAGATTTCTACTACGTGCCGTCAGCAACCTCTTTAGTGGAAAGTGTGGATTTTGTCACTTGCTGAGGTACTCTGTTTGTGGTCCTTGAAACCCTATTTTTTGGACAAAATAGCCACAAGTTCTTCTAATCCATCTAAGAGAATGGAGAAGGAATTTCTAAACATTCAATTGGTAAGGAGCGACACCTGTGCGCCTCCTAATTTCTAAGAAGTTCCTGAGAGCGCCATCAAGGGTGATCTTACCGGAGCCCTATCGTCAATTCCACCAAAGGTACTCATTATTCATGATATTAGGTCATGCTATATGTTCAAGATAAGTGAAGTTGGAGATCACAAGTTAATAGCATCTTACAACAAATTGTGCAAAGATGGAGCCCTAAAAGATGAACACAAACACTTAGCCGAGAGAGGGTTAACTCGTGCCCTAGACTTTCTGAGGGAATTCAAAATGGAATGGATCAAGATTGTTCTGAGTCAAATACATGACATGAACATATGGCTAGAGAATGGACCAGTTAATATTACAAAGGAAATCATCCATCGTGTAACTGGTTATCCAATTCTAAACGGGAAGAAAACTATGAGATGTCAGAGTAAGGAAAAGATTAAATAATTCACTGGAGCTATTTGGAACAAAAGAGGGATGAAGATATCTATGATTATATACTTGGAGCTTGATTTTTCTGTTAGGGTTATAGCTCATAATTTTTATCATTCAAGCTAACTAGATAGTGTTCCATGCATTGCAGTCAACCAGGCTTGGAAAATTGTGAAGAAGGATCATACCTATGACCTTGCCGAGCTTCAACTAATGCAACTGGCTGAGAACCTTGCTTCAATCAGAAAGGAAAAGAACTCAGTATGTAAGTTTGGATCTCTTCTCACTTGCATATTTTTCTACATACATAATACATTTCCTTCTTTTGGAAACATAGTGTGGAAAACATACAAACCTATCACACAAAAAATCAATGCATTTATTCATCAATTAGGTGATAATTTTGACAATGTGATGGGAACATATTTTGTGGAATTCAAGAAAAAGATGAGATTAAGAAGTAGAATTCCTAGTTCAGTAGTTGAAAAACATTATGAAGATGTATGTTTCCTAGTAGACACATATTACACCTATGTGTAGGCAGTAGTGTCGAGGGTATCATGGCTAAGACCATTACCTTATGAAGTAAACATTGATGAGACATCTGCAGAAATAATAGATCTATTGGAAGAGGAAATTGATAGTACAGTGAAACATTTTGGAAACTATGAAGAAGCTAAATCCAGAATCACTACAGATTTGAAGGCTGGTACTATGGAGAGGAAAAGAAAGAAAATTGTCAAAAATCTAAAGAAGATGGTTGGTATTGAGAGTGATGAGGAAGAAGAGGATGCACCTTTGGGATTATCAATAGGGCATGGAGAAGATATGTCTAATGAAGAAGAGGAGAGTGAACCTGAAGAGGAGGTCACTGTGAAAGGAAAAGGGAAGTAGCCAGTAGTTACTAAGGAAACTAAACCAAGTCAATCCAAATATAAGGCTACCCCTCTTGTAGCTAACTGGCCTATGACAAGAGCATCAACTATTTTTGCACAAGCCAAGACAACAAAGGTATATACAAAGAAGATTGATGGTGAGAGAAGTTCAGGTAAGAGAAAACAAGTTGCAACCAAGGCTGTGCCGAGCCAACCTGCTAAGAAAAAACCAAGGAGGAAGCTATACTTGGAGTCTAAAGGTGATGAGGAGATAGATACAGATGTACCTAGAAACATACCTAAAGCATTACATAAACCAATGACTAATATTGATGAGGTATTTAATAACCTAAGAAGTAATGATGGTTTAGTAGGATTTAAGTTTATCAAGTATGAGAAGCAAAGCATAGCTAACAAGCACAAGATTCAGGAAGCATTAATAGATATGATATGCACATTCAAGATAATGCCTGTAGAGATAGGAAATCTTTTTGCTACAGAGATTTATGATATTTTATCTCAGAAATGGCAATATGATTTAATGACTGAAAGATAGATAAGGGAAGGAACACTAGCTAAGGTCATTCCTGATCTAACCAAGAAACAGATAGCTAAATTCATAGAACAATATCAGAGGAATTTTATTCCTAAAAAAAGAGCCTATGCAATTTTGAAGAATGATGTTGAAGGTGTTGAAGCACCAGTATATGGAAGGAAACTTTTGGGTTAATCACTAAGAAGGCCGATGAGAAAGGTGAAGGCACCTCAAAGCTGAAGGAAATGGAGAAATAAATTGTTATAGATCAAGCAGAAACTGAAATAGAACCCCAAAAGGAAATAGGTGATGTGGACATTATAGATTTGACAATGGATAGTCCCATTGATGCTACACTTGGAGAAAATAGCAATGTGGATGTCGAGGATTAGAATGAGCTGGCAGACACAAGTATGCATTCGCCTATTCAGGGAACTGAGGTTGAGTCAGAGAAAGAAGGATAAAAGGAGGTAATCATTACTAATCCACCTATTTTAGAGGTTGTAAAAATAGTTTTAGAAAGTGGAGATAAGATGGAGGAAATTGCAAATAAGCCTACAGAAAAAGAGGCTATACAAGTGTTGGTGGATCTCCCACACTCTGCAACATCTACTCCCACTAGACCCAATATAGGAAATATACCTGATCAACAAGTAATCTTGACTTAGATGAAGGCAGAAATTTAAATTAATACTGACAAAGGTAAAGATATCACAGTACCTGAGCCAAGTATCAGCTCTTTATAACTCAAAAGGAAGAAGTCACATAAGAGGAAGTCACCAAGTCCAAGTGTCACTTTGGATGAAGAGATTGTGATTCCTAAATGGGATACAGATAACTTGACATATGAGCAGAATATGACTCTACAAGACCTTTTGAAGAGGAAGAAGAAACAAGAGGAACTGAAGAGGGAGCACCAACAAAAGCAAGCATTACATGAAATGAAGGATATTTTTGTTAATGCTTTTGATATAATAGATATAAATGAACAAACATCAATCTTGGAACAGTTAGTCCATATTGTGCAGAAAGTTAATGATGAGAATATTGAGGTAAATGAAAAGTTGCTACAATGGTCTGAGAGAAAATTTGAGAACAAAGCTTTGGAGAGGATATCAACAGAGATTGCTATCAAACAGGTTGAACTTTCTTCTCTTATTAGTATTCTTGAGGAAGTTGCAAATAATGTTTATTCCTTGTATAAAAAGTTATGTTATGTAGAATTATTTACCAAGGATAACTAATAGCTTATTGAGAATTTGCAACTAGCTTTGAAGTCAATGGGGAGTACATTGAGTATGGATGCTAGTTCTAGCTCCTTACATTTTGACAAGTTGACTCATGCACAAAGGAGATTAGCCGAGCTTATGGCTGAAGATGGCAAAATAAGATAAAAGTTAATAACTATTCAGACTGCCTTAATACCTCATCTGGAGGTTATACAGAAGGAACTTAAAGTTGCAAATGAATTAGTCAAGAGGGATTCTCATCTCTCTATAGTAGATAGTTTGGTAAGTCTAGCTGCCAAGCTAGAAATTAAGTTACAAGTTATGAAGTTTGTAAAGGTTAGTTGGGATACAGTGTTTGCACTAACATTACAGCTTCATAAGTCATTTTTGGATAAGTATGACTTAAGCCCTGCAGCTATCACTGACAAAAACAAGGGGGAATCAGATAAAGAAATGGATAAAGATGTGCAGAATTAGGCATAATATTTTGTAAGGCATGTATATTATGTAAGTATGAAGTATAATCTTAGGGGGAGTACGTTGTGTACTAAGGAAAAATTTTGTGGATGTAAAGAAAATGATAAGTGTGTTTTTTCCACTAATATCAAAGGGGGAGATTGTTGATCTCTAAGTTTTATTGATCATTAGTGTCCCACACTTAGTCATTTATCTAGGCAGGTTAGCTGGTCATCACTACAGCCAAGCTATCCAGTATAGGCCGAGCTATCTGACATAGTCATTGCTAAGAAAATAATGGTTTCTAAGTGACTTGACAATCAAGCAAAAGTTGATCATGTTCATGTCGAGCGCTAGAGTCTTAATGTGCTAAGCAAGATAGTTTTGACTTACATGTTAGGAATGGCACAAACTTGAAGGTAAACTATTTTGGGCCAACTTGTTCATGCATTTAATTATTTCAATGGAGTTATTTACCATTAATTATTTGATCCCAATGCATGGCATGGAGCCAATCAGAAAATTGGAATGCCCAAGCGGCATAAGCATTTGATCCTGATCATTGATCTAGATCTAGATGCTAGATTCGTAAAGTATATAAGATTTCTTCTTAAAGCCTAAATAGTGGTGTAGGTGTGTATGAGAGGAGAAGTGTATGTGTACATGAGAGATGTACAAAGGGTTATTTTTATAGAAGCATAGATCTAGTAGAGAAAAAGAGCAGTGAATAGAAGCATAAAGACATATCATATTATTAGATTAGAGAAGGTATTGGAAAGAGGAGATCCATTATCAGCATCAGAGTGCATAACGAAGGATCAATTCTTGAGACATTCTAACCATTGTATCAGGTGAAATCTCTTAACAGAGTGGTTCTAACAGACCTTTCTAAATCTCTTAATCGAATGCTTACTTTGTTGTAAGTTTTAAATCCTTTTACAAGGTAGATTGTAATAATCTATAGCTCTTAACTGGGAAGACCTTTAACTAGGTAGATTATATATTGTGATAAAACTTTGTAGCCCTAAAAGGCACACTTTATTGTTGTAGTAGTGAATATTTTTGTGGGTGTCATCCCCACCCCAGTTTTACCTTATTGGGTTTCTGGGTTACCAAAATTTTGTGTCTTGAGTTATTTATTTACTGTCATGGATTCTACTAGTTGATGATCAATTACATTTATGCATGGTTGTGGATCAATTTTGTTTTAAAGGATAAAATTTTAAAGATCTGATTCACCCCCCCCCCCTCTCAGTATCTTGCTTTCCCATATTGTATTTCCAACACTTCTTCAGCCACTGTATTGTCNGATCTGATTCCCCCCCCCCCCCTCTCAGTATCTTGCTTTCCCATATTGTATTTCCAACACTTCTTCAGCCACTGTATTGTCAATGTTTCCTTCAAATGGATCCTTCTCATCAAGTGACGTGTCAAGAGTCACAGGCACACCAGAAACATAGAAACCTGGATGCATATCATCTTCACTCTTCTCAACACTTGCCTCAGTTGTTTTATAACTCTATCTAATTCCTAAAGATGTAGGCATCGTAGGTTTAGGAGGTGGAGCCTTCTCAGGAATCTTACTCATTAGTATTTGATCCAATGCTTTCTGAGTCTCTTTTGTAACTTCTTCATATTTTCTAATTTTTCTTGCCATGATTTTCACTAATCTTTCCTTGGTCCTCATCAAAGGTTATATTCTATCTCTCTTGAATAGAAAGTATTGGTAACATATTATCAATCACTTGATTTCTAATAGTCTCATCTTCAATATGTGCTGGATATTTTATCATCTCTAGTCTACCATAAAAATATTCAGGTACACTTCCCTCTATCTCTAATAGATTTTTCTTGAAAACAAGTAAGTGATTTACCACAATATCTTCAATCTTAAGTTTACTAGATTCCTCATACCTATCATAGTACTTGTTCACTGAAACTAGCTTCCATTTCTCAATAGCTCTCTTCTCAACCATCTTCAAAACTAGTTTCCACACTTGTCTGTCACTAGTGGTCTCTTTTTAGTATTTATTCTCTTCTCTTTCAGTCCTCTATTCTTTAGGGGGTGAATCCAGTTTGTTGGATCTAGTGTTTACTCAAGGAACAATCTTTGTTTCCTACAAGGTCTTCGGTGGTGGTGAAGAGGTGGTTACATCAATAACTATAGGAGGTGGAATATCTACCAACACAACTTCAGGAGGTGGAAGGGTTGTAGTAGTAGTACTTTCCAACCTAGAAGATCGCTCTGCCATCTTCTTCTTTACTTCTTTCAACTCTTCTTTAGTCAAACCTGCCTTAATTCCATAGTCATCAATAATTTTATCTATTTTTATTTTCCTCAAACCTCTGGTCTACTCTTCTTTTACTTTATCTTATTTTGCCTCATATGTGCCCCATCTCACCTCAGCTATATCAACTTCAGATGCCAGAACATCTTCAATCTACATAGTTAAGACTTTTGAACTTACTTCATAACCCATAGGGTAACACCATTTCTTCCTAGGAACAACTACATCAAAACATACACATTCAATTT
Organism: Thuja plicata; assembly: GCA_018584345.1. Classification (NCBI taxonomy): domain Eukaryota; kingdom Viridiplantae; phylum Streptophyta; class Pinopsida; order Cupressales; family Cupressaceae; genus Thuja; species Thuja plicata. The sequence continues at coordinate 808,337 of MU223796.1, forward strand.
CAACCATGAAATGGATTGTATCCTTATACTTCTCAATTAACTCTTTAGGAATTCAGTATCTCTCTTTCATCTGCCTCTGAAGAATCTTAATCATACCAAATAGTTCTCCATCAACCCATGTGTTGTTTTGTCATTTGTAACTCTCTGATGTTTGAATACCAATAGGTATCCATTCTCTCCATGCTCTAGGGTGCATGCTTGGAAACTTATGCTCAATGTGGATGTACATATGGACTAGTGGTGAACCAAATCTAAAGGTTCTAGACTTATCTTTCTTGTTAAACTTAACATTCTCCAAAAATTGTTGTGCCAAAACTTTGCATAGGTTATACTTAGTGTTTTCTTTCACCATCCTGTAAGACATCATAATGACTCCTACAGATACTGAATTAGGTCTACTGCTATATTAAAATTTGTATCCAAGTATCATCATAATCAGTCTCACATCCTATTTAAAAATGTCATTCACTATCATAGCTCGTCTGTCCCATTTGGAGTGTGTTAGGGTTTCAACTTGCTTCTTTATGTGCTTCTCCACCATGAGTATAACTCCAGTATTGTCCAATCCATTTATCTCATGAATCAACTAACTACAAATCTTTATAGGTTTCTCTCCTATCCAAATGAACTGATCATGAACTCTGCTCAATAATATTTTGAACCATTCATCTTCATTGAATTCATATAAGTCTAGTATTTTCATAATTCTTAACTCATCTATATGTTTGAATTCATCTCTCATTTTTCCATTATCAGTCATGTACTCCATTTCAGTAGAAATTTCATCAATACCTAGTATATCATACTTGCAATGAATGTATGCCCTAATATATTCTACATGCAAGAAATTGTGTGGTGTCTGAGAAAATGCTCCTTCAAGTTCATCTTCACAAGACTTAAAAGGATGTTTCTTGAATTTGTATCTAGGTCAATCTATAAAATCATAAATAAAAGGTGCATCCACAGCTTCTGTATGAGTAGATGATGTAAATACCTTAATCACGTTGATTTCCTAATTACTGCTTTGATCAATCACATAGTATAGTTGTTAGATATTTTGTCACTCTCTCGTCTCTGATCTCCTTAGGTTACTGCTCTTCGAATGGTAAAGAAATATGATTCTCAGATGTCCTTTATTCATCGCTAAGTGTAAAATGAAAATTACCCAATACACTTAACATTGTATACTGTTGATTCAATCACAAATCCCATGATCACAAAATATGCATCTTCTGATGTTGCGCTCTCAGATATAAGTTCTATGATGTCTGCACATGACATACCTAATCTCGCTAGATCTCACTCCTCATAATCAGGGGCTAGACATATTTTTGTGTTCATCCAATGCTCCCCCTAAGGCCATGATCATCCATTCAGTTTGATTCTACTTTTTTATCATCAGGAAAAGATCCAGTATCATCTATTGTCTCCCTCTGAATTGATATCTCACTTGTCTCTATGACTTTCCATACCTTACCACTACTTTTATCTTCTTCTTTCTTGAAAAAATTGTCAAAATCACTCTTGTATTAAGCAAGACTTTTACTAGTATCATTGTCATTCTTTTATGTATTCATAGGAGGTGATACACTTCTGTTATTTACTCCATTATACCTGCAAAACTTTGCTATATGATCTAGATTGTTGCATTTTTAACATATAGGAGGTCTTTTTTCCTGATTTACTTATAGTTTACAATACTATGCAATGTGTCCAAGGTTATTACATTTGTAACATGTGGGTTTCACTATAGATTCTCCTCTATTTTTATCTTGTCTATATCTAGATTGATCAATTTTCTTGGATTTTTCTTTCTTATTCCCATATGCATGACAATTAAAACAATAACCAAAAATTATTTTTAAAGGGGCATTACCTCTACAATCTCTTTTCATGTGTCAAAACTTGTTACAACCAAAACATCTACCTCTTAAACATCTGATCTGTTCTTTAGGTTCTTCAAGAGTAGGTTTTTCTACATCAATCTTCACCTCAGGTTTCTCTTCTTGATTCTTGAAACATTTAGCTTCATTGAAACCAATACCAGTCATATCTCCTTTAGGTTTATGTCTATCTCTTTGTTCATCAATTAAGTCACTTCTCATGTGAAGTTTCTCAATGTGTTTCTTTCTCTCAACAAGTTCACCTTTTATGATCTGATTATATTTTTCCAATTCTAGATACTTGTTCTTGTAATGGTCATCCTCATTCTTCATTTGTTCCATGATAACATTTGCATTTTTCAAAGCTTCTTTAGCATCTTTTTCATGTAGAATCTCTTCATCCATTGCTTCATTCTCAAGCTTCAAATTATCATTCTCTTTTTTAAGTTGCTTTATCTTATCTGAATTATCATTGTCTAAATCTTCTTTTATCTGAACCACAAGATCCTGTCTCTAATTTCTGGAAAGTTCAAGCTGGTCTTTTAGTTTCTTAAGGTATCCCTATACTCTCCTTAAATTGAATCTCAAGTCACCATTCTTATCTTTATCTTTATCAAGGTCTTCAAGTGCAGCTTCAAAGTTTTCTTGCAAATTATTTGAATCCATTCTGATCTCCCTTAAACTGTTAAACTTTCTCTCCAAGGGCCAATAGCTCTGATACCAATTGTTAGGATTAATTAATACTAAGAGGGGGGTGAATCAGTATTACAGAACTTAAAATAAACTTTCAACCAATTCCAAATAAACCATAAGTTTTATGAAATGAAAAGAACATAAAAAAATAACCACAAGCATGCACTAAAGTATAATTTCCCTGTTAGGAGACCTAGCCCTGTTAGCAGCTGAATATTACATAGTAAATTTCCTTGTTAGAGGAATAAAAACCCTATTAATGGTATACAACACCCTGTTAAGGGCTAACTGAGATTACATCTCTTACAACAAAACTTATGTTACAAAATGTTCTTAATAATGAACAAGACAAGCATCTTCAATGCTTAGATAGTTTTGGTCATAGCTCTTTAATGATCTCTATCAATCCTCTGCTCTGCCATTCACATACATGTATCTCACATACATATCACAACTCTCATATATCATATCTCTCTTCACTTTACAAAAATTCTTCATATATATATATATATA
>MU223796.1:811475-822332 GCA_018584345.1 Thuja plicata
TATATATATATATATATCATTAACAAGTCGGCTCACTTAACTAATATTACATAGTCGGCTCTCAGTACAAAATAGATTTAATAATGTAAAGAGAAAATAAAAATTCAGTTCTCTTACATAAACAAAATATAGGTTATCCAAAATCATAATCCAACTTATCATTCCAAGAGTCCACGATATACTCCTCAAATCATCGCTAATGTCCAACTGCTCTGTTATGTTGTTTTGTTGTTGTCGCATATCTTCAAATCTCTCTAACTCTCTTTAATCCTCAAAAAAACTAAATCGATCTTAGATGGAGGTTATACATGCCCCATATTATCTTCTTCTAATCTTTCTAGTCATAACTCATCGATCTCGATCTTTGATACCCAAAACAACTCTGTATTTATGCTTCTGTACTTAGTTGATTCTAGAACTTATCACCAAAACTTAATCATTCCAATCGATCAATATACGAGATGTGTTGCCAGAAATGACAACCAAAAAGTGAATCATAACATACCAAAAATATCACTTTCTAGCAAGAATATGTAAACATGAAAATCAAAGAAACACTAAAACAATGAACTCTAGATTTAATGTGGAAACCCAAGATGGGAAAAACCACGGAGAACAATCTCAAGATATAATAAACATTGATTAAGATGACACTGATAAGGTGATTTGATACAAAGGCTCACTTCTAGAAATAGAAGGTTTGGCTATCGATAGAAGGGCCCACTACTGATACATGAGGCTTACTATTGATACACAAGATCATTGTCGGTACAAGGGATTACTTCCTGGGAAATATGAAAAGATGAAAAAATCCACCTCTAAGATCTACAAATTTCTCTGTACGAACATAGAACTCCTTCAAATAAATTCATATGTACCTTACATATATCCAAAACCCATATACATATGCATGTACTTACATACATACATGTTTACATGTACTCACACACACCCTCAAGTGTCGCTAGATATATATGCACAACATCGTGATATCCAAAATAGGTCGGCCACCACAATTGTAAATAGGTCACACAAAAAAACTCCTGTAGTGGAAGGAAATGAATGGAGGACCACCTTAACTAAACCAACATGACACATTTTAGATAAGCGCTCAACACCTTCTCCATGGTAGTCAGATCCAATAGATAGATAACACATTACAACTCTGATGTTGGGACCAAAATAGATCCAGATAGGACTTAGCAAGCAATCTACCAAAAATTAGATTACATAAGCATGAAACTATCAGTGAATGCACATGGCACTCCAACCAATACACTAGACTATCAGTACATACCAACACTATGCTGAAAACATATCAACCGATACACAAGAAGATGAGATAATGAATATTTTAACATCAATGACAACCATTAATAAAAACACAATGAGATAACATCAACTTCACAATATAATATTATTTTCTGAACTAAGGTTGTAGAGTGCTTTAATGTGAGATTTCCAAAATGGGGTCATTAGCCAATCGACTCAATGACCCACAAGTTATGGTTTTTTGAAGTTGGGCCATCAGAACTCAAGTTTCAATACAAAAGGAAGAGGGAGAAAAACCACTTAGGGTGGAAAATTTAACTGTTGGGAAACAAAATGAGAAAATTTCACTTTCTAGAATCTTCTAAGGTGGTTAATTATGCTACTTATATAGGGAAGAGGGGGGGTTTTAGGGTTCAGTTGCAAAAGTGTAGAATGTGGCTCATTCTTGCAGATTATTGTAATGAAAATGCTCATGTGGTTGGATCATGTTACTTTTCTAAATGTTAGTAATGTCATTTCATTGAAGATAACAGAAAGCAAGTGTTTATGTTCTCGCCATTGTTTTGTTCTTTCTATTTTTTGTTTATTTCCCTACTATGTTATGTGTGTTTTATTAAATAAGGGGAGTACCCTATATTAATGATTGAGACTGCATTATTGGCATAATAAATTTATGCAATAGATGGGATCTTTGAAAAACCCATCCTCTTAGTTTGATACCAATCGAGCTCACCATGGCTCATCATGGGTTTTTACTTTTGAGTATTTTCTTGCTTCATACCTTTACTGCATTAGTTTACATAGTGCCTCATTATTGTAACAAGATGATCTTGTTATTTGTTTGAGTAGTGGAGTGGAGTGGCTCTCTACGAAAGGCTAGAATGCAAATGGTTTGCAATGGTAACCCTTGGAGAGTTCTTAATAAGAACTGATAACTTAAATAAGTGAATGGGGAAAATATATTAACAAGAATTAATAATAATACCTAGTTGTTTGTGGATGTTGATTGAAGCTATGCATTTTCCTATTCATCTAAGGATGTTGATCAAAGGTATAATATCTAGAAATTTGTATATGTTTATAACAAATAAAACTTTTTTGGGCTATTTGTAGATGTTGATCAAAGGCCTAGTAGAGCCTCTTTGTTGAGAAGGATTCCTCAAATCCATATGAGCCACCTCATTCCATACAATGACACTCCTACTCTTGATTCTCTACATCAAACCTCTATTTGGGACTAAGTAGGGACCTTGTATACATGTGACATTTTTTCCTCGAGCTTGTGAGATTGCATTGGGATTTTTGTGTCATCTCCTGACTATATGCACTTGTATAGAATGAGAGTTATCCTAGTATTCCTCATGTTCATTCACTTGTTTGGGTTGTGTGACTATCTCTACAAGCATGGTGGGGTGGGCCTGAGGGTCCACATGGTTGGGTTTCATGACACATCACTACTAAGGACTGGTGTAAAGGTGGTGGACTATATCCAAAGGCTACAGTATCAAGAAATATGTGCTCTTCTATATCCTTATGATTTCTTTAGTGTTTATGATATTTTTATTACCATATACTAGTTGATTATGCTTCTTGCTTCAATATATTTAATTGAGTTTTCATGGCCTTTATTATGTTTATTTGGTACTCCTCAATGTGGAGCTAGACTTCTAGCTATACATTAGAGTTTGCGTAGGTTTTTTATTTAATTTTATTAGTATTAGAAGGAACTTCTTGATTGAGATTTCCCCCTACATTCTAGTATTCATAGTCATTGACACCTCCACTTGTAGAGGGGCCTCTCTGCCTCTCTATTTTGATACTTTTCCATCTCTTAAAAATTTCCAACTTTAGATCGACATCTACAGCCTGCAATACAATGTCTTCACTCTTCAATGCCCTGACTTGCAATTCAACATCTCCACCTCTCTCAACTGAGATATTATAGTGGGAAGTTTATTTTCTATGGATCAACATCTACATTTTCCAATCGACATCTATGTGGTTTTTCATATCTTCCTATCCTCACATCTTTTATTTATTTATATTGTTATCTTGTTTTTTAGGACCGAGTATCTTGCGCTTTCTTTCATGGGAATTGTTAGATGGTTTTATAGCCTAGGAAATGATCAATTTATGTGTAATCATTGTAGGAACACATTTCCTTTGGTGTTTAAAATGAATCTATATTTAGCTAATTTTAGGGGATTGAATTAGTCTCCTCTATTGGTAGTCATGTGTTATCATTGGTTTGGCCTCTTATAGCTCCTTGGATGTTATCCAAGTTCCTATTAAGAAATCTCAAGAACATATGTACTCTTCTCTGATTGTGTCTTTTGGTTGTCTTGGAACCCTTGGAGGTGTGTAAATACTTTTTCTTGTGCATGATCTTTAAATGATCATATTTGTGTTACATCATTGCTTATACATATGTATCTATGCTATACATATGTATCTACTTTTGTGTTGCATCATTTCTTTGAGCCTTCCAATATTTGGATTAATGACCCATTAAAAATGAATGTAGCAAACAACAAGACAAAGAATCTGGCCTTTCTAGGTTGAATTCCCTTTTTCTTATAGTTTTATTATGCAATTTATCTTCTTTTTTTTTTTAAGTGTCAACGTATCTTGATGTCTTACTCTCAGTCATAGAAATGACCTTTTGTAATTATAAAACTATAAATTGTAGGGTTGTTAAATGCCCATTTTGAATAGTATGGGTCAGTATGATAATGGTGGGCACATATATTAAACAAGCCAAATAACTAAGAAGGGGAGTGAATTAGTTATTCCCACACAACTTATAAAACTTTTTCTTTGTTGGTAAACTTTTAAAATTAAATAGTAACAACTTATTATTTATCGGTTAAGCACATAAACATCCATAGAAAATGTAAACATGTAAACACATGAACACTGGCATAGAGAACACCAAGATTTACGTGGAAAATCCAAACTGGGAAAACCAAAGAGAAGATAATTCTCATGAAATGTAAACACCAATTAAGGTGACACCAGTTAAGGTGATTTGTACACACTACATGTAAGGCTCACTACCAATCTAGATAACTACCCTTAAATATAAAAATCTCACTACCAATATAATGAGGCTCATTGTCAATACAAAGAGGCTCATTTCTAATACAAAGAGCCTCACTACCAAAGTATTTGAAAAAAATTTGAATCCACCACTTATATTACTCTCACCAACAATCTACCACACACACGATCAACAACACATAGATCTCCATAAATATATTTGTAATCATTTTTCATACAAGAAAGACATAAGCCACATGAGAAACAAGAATCCTTTCCATTCTTATACTACTTGATGCCATCAACCATGTCGGTGAAACACAATTTTAAATAGGTCACACCAAGACATTCTCATGGTAGTAAGTAATGAAATGTGGACCACTTTGACCAATACAACATTCCTTTCATATGAAAATTACAACACCATCTCCAAATCAATGGACATGTTGAACACATTAAATAAAAATGGTTGGGACCAAAACAAAAAAAAAAACACTCTAGATATGATCAACCCAAAAAACCAATCCAAAAAATATTGTAGACAACATATAACCACCATCGAAAGAGGAAATTTACAATGATTACATCTATTGAGACACACATCCTATCGATACAAAAAATGATACAACTAGAACACGAAAATGCATAAGATATGTTGACATCAATGAAAACCATTAAGGACAAAATCATGAATAGAATCAACTCCACATTCCAAAAATGTCCCCCTTTTTCATTGATCTCAACATTCATCAATAACAAACCAAACAACTCCAAATGAAATCAGTAATGAGATTCTCAACTTTTCTAACTTTCTCTAACTTTCTGCCCCTTTTATAGCAATGAAAAAGGGCCAAAATCCCCCTAAAAAACTCACTCTACTCCCCCTGAGATGAAGACGCCATGAACTAATCCAGGAATGAATAATCATGCAATATGATGGACCAATGCTCACATTGATGCATTCTAGTGAATGCTATGAAGGGGATGAACAACCAATTTCCCCCTCAGATACTCAAAATTATCCTTGCACAAATGTTTTGTTAATATGTCTTCTATTTTCTCCTTTTTGGGGACATACTCAATCTTTACTTCACCATCAAACACCTTCTCTCTGATAAAATGATACGTGTTAGATATATGATTTGTTCAGCAATGTTGTACTGGATTATTTGACATGCTTATTGCATTGGTATTATCATACATGATCAAAATTGGTTCTTAAAATGTAACTCCTATATCCTTCAAAGTCTATTTCATCCATACACAAGGATTCTACAATGTATTTTGATCTAGCAGTCGATAAAGTTACAGAATCTTGCTTCTTTATTGACCAAGCAACTAACCGGAAGAAAAGAAAGTAAGCTCCACCACTTGTATTTCTTTGGTTATCCAAAAATCCTACCCAATCTACATTGGTATAAGTTGTCAGTGTAAAATCAGGAACTTTTGGATACCACAAACCAAACTCTTATGTTCCTTTCAAATATCTTAATATCCTTTTCACTTCCATAACATTTGATTCTTTCAGCTCTTGTTGAAATATGGTTGTCATGCATATTGCATACAAAATATCTAGTCCAGTAGTAGTCAGGTACAACAATCCAACAATCATTGATATGTATTTACTTGCATATGCTTTTGGTGAATTGTCTTCCTTAGTTATCTTACAACTGGTAACAATTGGAGTACATACTAGTTTGGAATTATCCAACCCAAACTTCTTTAACAATTCTTGTACATACTTGGACTAAGAAATGAAAATGCCTTTTCTATTTTGATTTACCTACAATCCAAGAAAAGAAATTTAACTCTTCTATCATAGAAATCTCAAACTCTTTTTGCATCTCTCCTATAAATATTTTGCACAAATAATTATTTCCTCCGAAAGTAATATCATCAACATACACAACAACAATCAAAATTTGGCTTGAATCTTTCCTTCAATATATATTGTTGTCAAAAAAGCCTTTTTAAAACTTTTGTCCAATCTTCTATAATAGACTCTCAATGCCTACTTCAAACCATACAATTCCTTCTTCAGCCTGCATACTACTTATAGTTCTTCTTCTCATCTAAAACCCTTTGGCTGCTCAATGTAAACTTCTTCCTTCATCTTTCCATTAAAAAATGTTGACTTTGCATCCATCTGATAAACCTTGAAATCCTTATGTTCTATAAATGCGAGAAATATTTTGATTGCTTCCATCTGGAAAATAGGAGCATAAGTCTCCTCAAATTCAATTCCTTCAATCTGAGTATCTCCTTTGCAAACTAGTATTTCCTTGTTTCTTATCACTTTACCATTCTCATGCAACTTGTTTCGGTACACACACTTAGTATCAAGAACATTATTTTCTATAGATCTGGGCACTACTTCCCAGGTCTGATTCTTCTTAATTTGATCAAATTCTTCCTTCATAACATTTACCCAATTCAGATCATTGCATGCTAATTCTATGGATTCAGTTTGAAATTTTGAAAGTAGACACAACAAAGCATCATCACCTTGTGTTTCTCTACTTTTGGTAACAACTCGTCTATTCTTATCACCAATAATCTGATTCTCAGAATGATTTCTTTGTACATACCTTTGTTTCTTATTTTTAGATGTTGGTGTCATATGATTCTCCTTCTCCCATTTCTTGTTGTCTTTTCTTTTTTCCTTTGTATCAGATTCATAATCAATATGTCTCTCAGGTATCTTCTAAAAATCCTCATCAACCTTTACATTCACACTTTCCACAATTTTGTCTAGTCTTTTATTGTAACACTGGTAAGCCTCTCTTCTTGTAGAGTACCCCAAAAATATACCTTTATCTTCTCTATTGTCAAATTTTCCAATATTATCTTCATCTTTCCAAATGTAGAATTTTCTTCTAAAGATTTTGAAATACTTAACTGTGGGTGCTCTTCCATGCCATAAATCATATGATGTCTTTCCATATTTCCTTTGGTATATAACTTTGTTCAAATTAAACACAGCAATATGTATTACTTCTCTCTAGTAGATTTTTGGTAGACTTTCTTCCTTCAACATGCTTCTTGTTGCCTCCTGAATTGTTTGGTTCATTCTTTCCACTTACCATTCTATTGTGGTGTTCTAGCTGCCAAAAATTATCTCTTAATGCCATATTTTTCACAATAAATTCCAAACACATCAGAGATAAACTCTCCTCCTTTGTGATATCTCAAAAATTTAATCCTTATACCACATTCATTTTCAAATCTAGCCTTGAATAGTTTTAAATTCTCAAATGCTTTTGATTTTTCTCTATGAATTACAACCCAACTCAATCTTGAATAGTCATCAATGAGAAGTATAAAGTATCTCTCATCTTGAAAACTTATTTTCTTGGTAGGACCACAAATATAGGTGTGCACTAACTCCAATAAAATTGTAGATGGATAGTCTTTTTATTTGAATGATTCTCTTCTTTGTTTCACTTCTTCACATCCTTTACAAATCATATTATTTGCTTTGCATAGTCTAGTTAAGTCTCTTACTAATCAAGATGAACTTATTCTTACCAAATTATCAAATTTGATGTGACACATCCTCCAATGCCAAAACAGACTGTCATAGATATGTTATAGAAAACACCATCCTTCTGAAGCTCCTTCAAGATGGTACATGTTTCTTCCTATTCTTTTCTAACTGCAATTGCATCTCTAGATCTCTTCCTGATTTTACATCCTTCATTCTTGAAATAACATCATATCCATTCTCACACATTTTCCCAACACTTAACAGATTGTGTTACAAATCCCTTAGATAATAGACATTATTAGTGTTATTCTTTCCATCAAAATTAATAGACCCTCTACCAACAATGTCAGAAGCCTTATCATCACCAAATCTAATAGGACCACCATCATATTTGTCAAGTGAAACAAAATTACTATTATATCTAGTCATATAATGAGAACAACCACTATTAATTAACCATTCATTTTTCTTTCATCTAACATGTAAAGTAGTTTCAACATCATCATCAGCCTCAACATAAATGTTAGAAATATTAATTTTTTGTTTCTTGTCCTCCTCAACATAAAATAAACAATCTTAGGATTTTGACTCATCATCTGAAATACTAACATCTCCATTCACATAGTAAGCCTTCTTGTTGAATTTCTTTAATTTCTATCTTGGACCATTTTCTAGACATCTAGTAGCCAAATGACCAATTTTACCACATCTAGTACATTTTAGAGGTAACATACCTTTGTACTTTATTGGTACCTTTCTTCAGTCTTCTTGCAAAGTTCACTTCAAATTATTCTTCATAATCACCATCAAGATCTTCATTTGATTTAGTTGCCTTGAAAGCCATTTCTGATATGCTCTTTTATCTCCAAAACTTTCTGAGCTCAAATGCGGTCAGGGTACTAAATAATCATTCTTTAGTAAATTTATTCCCATCACACACCTCCTCAATTGTCGAGATCTTATCATTGTAACTATTTTGATGTCATCAAGATATTTTCCATGAAGTATTAATCGGTAATAGTGCCTACTTGGTTATTTACTTCATGCAGGTCACATTCTCAAATCTCTAAAAATAAATTTTGTAATATCCTCACCATCTTCCATTCTCAAATTCTCAGTGACTCTTAGATGTAAGCTTCTCATATAACTTAACTCTATCATTCCCTTCATAGATCTCTTTCAGCTTTTCCCAAACTTCATAAGAAATCTTCAAAGAAATAAATTTAGCTAATTCAATCTTTGATAAAGAACTAGTGATAACATACCTTACTTTTCCATTCTCCTCTTATGCCTCAATCTCATCCTAATTGTTAAGTCCATTCTAAGGAAATACATACTTTGTCTACACATGCTTCCAAATCTTGTAACCAACTGAAACCAAATAAACTTTCATTTGATCTTTCCATGAACTATAGTATGATCCATAAAATGTGGGAATGTTCAATTTATGTGCCATCAGTTCTTCCTCATGTGGTTAAGATCTTTCACCGAGAAACCAAGCTCTAATACCAATTGTTGAATAGGTTGAATAACTGAGAGGGGGGTGAATAAGTTATTCCCACACAACTTATAAAACTTTTTTCTCTATTGGTAAACTATTAAACATTAACAGTAATAACTTTTAATTTGTCTCTTAAGCACATAAAACATCCATAGAAAATGTAAACATGTAAACATAGGAACACCAACACACAGATCACCAAGATTTATGGATGGAAAATCTGAATTGGGAAAACCACAGAGAAGATAATTCTCATGAAATCTAAACACTGATTAAGGTGACATCCGTTAAGGTGATCTGTACAAAGGCTCACTATTGGTTATGCTCACTGCAGGTAAGGCTCACTACTAGTTAGGCTAGCTACCCTTAAATATGAAAAATATCACTACCAATACAACGAGGCTTGCTGCCAATACAAAGAGACTCACTGCCAATACAAAGAGCCTCAATGCCAAAGTATTTGAAACAAAATTGAATCCACCACTGAGATCACTATCACCAACCATTTTCCACATGCACAATCAACAACACATAGTTCTTCAAAAACAAATTCACAATCATTTCGCATACAAGCAAAACATAAGCCACAAAAGCAACAAGAATCTTTTCCCTCCTTATAATGCTTGATGCCATCAACCATGTCGACCAAACGTAATTTTAAATAGGTTACACTAAGAAATTCCCATTGTGGCAAGGACTGAAATGTGGACCATTTCGACCAATACAAATTTCCTTGCACATTCCAACACGTAACACTATCTCCAAAGCCATCAGTTCCAATAGACATGATAAACACATTACATAACAACAACTAGGACCAAAACAAAAATAAACACGCTCCAGATAGAATCGACCAAAACAAGTGATCTACCAAATGTTGCACACAAAATAGAACCACCATCGAAAGAGAAAATTGTTGATGAATACTTCTACCGAGATAAACATCCTATTGATACAACAACCGATACAACCAAAACATGAAAATGCATAGGATATGTTGACATCAATGACAACCATTAATGACAACATCATGAATACCATCAACTTTACATTACAACAAGGGATTATAGCCTAGTAGTTGGGGTTTTTTGTACATGGGAAAATTTTGAAAGGCGTGTATCAGGGATGATATGTCAGTCATATTGTAGCAAGAAGGGCACGTTTATCATTTACTATATATATAAAACCATATTATATTATACTAATAAAAATTAAATATTTTCACTGGGAAAACAAAATATTCTCATCAAAACAAGATAATAATAAAATATAGTTTTTGAATTAAAAATGTAATTATTTTATTAATGTAATAAGATAACTAACTAAGCACTTGAGCTTAGAGGAGGTTCAAGAGATAAGCCAATAGAAAATTATAGGTAGAATATGTGTATGTGTATGTGTATGTGTATGTGTATGTGTATGTGTATGTGTGTGTATACATATATATGCATACATACATACATATATTTACAAACACACACACACACATATATGTGTGTGTGTATACATACAGACATACATATACATATACATATACATATACATATACATATACATA
>MU223796.1:824218-850250 GCA_018584345.1 Thuja plicata
ATATATATAATTGGTATTGTCAAAGATGTGATAAGAGTTTTCCTCAATGTGATTTTATATATATATATATGGGTGTGTGTGTGTGTGTGTGTGTGTGTGTGTGTGCTTCAATGTAAGGTGAATGACCATACAACTTTCACTTGGGTAACTATTTTTGGAAAAGCAAGAGAAGAGATTATGGGTGCTACAGGAAAGGAATTAAACACATTAAAGCATGAAGAATAAAATGATGTGAAACTAGAGGAAATTATACATAAATTCATTTTTAATAAATAAATATTTAAAGTTCATGTGAAAGAAGAGACTTATAGTGATGAACATAGGGTTGAGTGTACTATCATAAAAGAGGAAAAGGTTGACTATGCATCTAAAAGCAAAGTATTATTAAATTAAATTGTTGAGTTCTAGGTTTTATTACATTCATTTACTTCTGTGTATTTCTTTCTCGTTAAAAAGGTTTCAAACATTTCAAGTAAAATTATTGGATATTTGCAACATCCAAATTTTTGAACAATGGAGCTCTTATATCACCAAAAATTATTCGATCCTATGCATTTCATGTATATTGTAGATATAAACTTGTGAAATTGGTATTATTAGTAATCTTATTTTTTGTTTATTTACAATTTTCTTTTTTTCTCAATAAAAAAATTTAATAAATTATTTATATTTATGAATGTTAGATATCTTGAAATTTGATATTTCTCGGCTTATTTTACATCAATTTTTATTAAAAATATAGGTATGCTAGTTTTAATTATCTAAATTATTCTCTAATATTAATTAAATAATTAAATTGTTTAGTTGATACCTTTTCTCAATTTAAATTAGATAACCATTATTATTTAATTAGACTAAATTTCTTGTTATAATTTAATTTACTAATTATTCCTTCCATAATTAAATAAATTGTTAATTTATTTAATTAAATGAAAGAAAAGTAGGGTTTTGTGTTCTTCGTTATATTAGCGATTGGGTAGTAGTTTGTGTTCACTAGAAATCCAAAATCTTATGAAAAAATATTGGAACTATATACAGGGATTTTCATGTACATTATGAGAATAAGCTCTTAATTTTGAATAGTACATACGAAGTCGTAAAAAAAATGCTAGAAATCTCACTAGAATTGGAAATAATTATAAACCCTAAAATTTCAAATGTTCATTCAATAACCATTACACCATTGCACTTTGTACTTACTAGAAGACTTTTATAAATTTGGCAACCTTACATACAAATGATACCCTCCACGACCTGTAAAGACCAAGAATGATCAAATTTCAACATTTGAACAATAAAAAATTGTAATTTTTTATACTTTTCAATGCAACAGTGAGCTCATAAAAGATGCAAAATGAAGACCAAGGCTAATTCTTCAGTATTCTAAATATAATATGGTTAGTGTATATCTCATTTTTTCAAAGGTTGGTTGGGTTGATAAGGTGATAAGAAATCAATGGATCTGATCATAATTAAAATAAGACACTTAAATGGGAAAGATAATCAATTTCCAATACCAACGGGGTCATGTTACATTTGTAATAGGGTGTGTGTGTGTGTGTGTGTGTGTGTGTGTGAGAGAGAGAGAGAGAGAGAGAGAGACATACATATCCAAAGATAGATGGGGTGCGTTTCCACAATGGAGATGGTCCACACCATGCAACCGGAGTCACACAGCAGAAACAATCAACACTAGACATAAGAAATGATAATCAACATGCTACAACATATCTTCACATTATTTAAATCAAATATTTACATCAGATTGGCTTGCAACATGCAACTTTACATTCTTAGGATAACATGCCCATTATCAAAAACAAATCCTACAATCTTAACCTCCAAGAGGTATAATTACCACTTATTCAATTGTTCCTGGATCCCCCTAAAAAATATCAACTACCTCAATATATAGAGCCTTTGCAAGACATGTCGTCCCATATCTATTACATTTCCAAGAACAAGAAAATGTAATACAAAAATATAGTTCAGGACCCAAATAAAGAAGAACTCACTCAAAAGGATTTGAGATAAAGAGTGCACCCAAAGGGATGTCAACCATGAGCTCAAGAACATAGAACGATGTTCCATTAAGGTACACACACCAAGGAAATGGTGCATGAGATCAAAAACTCCAACTAATCAATAGAACATTAAGAACATACATAACCGAACAAGGATCCATAATATCTCCGCAATGAAGTATCCAAATGAGGTCCAAACCTAGACATAAGAAAATCATGATGTCCAAAACATATCCTGAGGTCCACAATAGAAAATGATCTAAATCCAAGGTACACCACTAAAAACATAGAAACTGGCTAACTGAAACAAAACTAAGAGCAAGCTAAAATGAAATATTTTTGGGTGATGCAAGATTGCCAACGACCCAAGGATGCTCCTGCATTAGACACCCCTAGTGAGGAGAACATTTTCTATAAGAGTGACTTATGAATATCTGACAGGATTTGGGATGTAAATCGCATGCTCATTCTTAACCCAAATATCCTCTTTATGTACAAATTTCCTTCTAAATTATTCTCTTTCTCTTTCCTTCTTCACATCTGCATAAGGTAGTAAAGGAATTTTACCACCACCTATTTTTCTACTTCTCATCTTATTCACTTCTGCTACATGCCTTCATCTAATCAATAACCAAAGTCCTTTGTTTCTTAAATTAACCTTTTCCAATATCTAGTACCTTCATTTTTTTAGATCTAATGAATAGATCATTCTTCAGATCCAAGCCTTCCTTCAACATAACCCTTGAATTCTTCTTCTTAGTACAGTAACTCCTCACAATGCTAAAAATTTATTTCATTTATCCCTTCTTCATCCTTCAAGGGAACCAAGGTAAATATTTTTTCATCTTTCTCTATTGTGAACAATTTTCTTCTACAATCATAGATAGTGTCCCTATCATATTTCCAAGGTCTTCCCAATAAAAAATAACAAGAACTCATAGATACAACATCACATAATACTTCATCCCTAAATTTTCCAATGTTAAAATTTCACCAAACACTGCTCCTTCACATCCACCATATTATTATCTTGAAACCAACTTATCCTATAAGGAAAAGGATGTCTCAGTCTGCTCAAACCAAGCTTTTGTACCAACTCTTCAGATACCAAATTATCAGTACTTCCACTATCCATAATAACCTTACAGCATTTACCTCCTAATTTACCAATAGTCCTAAAAATATTCATCATTTGTGTAGGTTTTTCTTCCTTCTTTCTCAATAGAAGTCTCCTAAGAACAAGAGACTCTCCCATCTAAGGTTCCAAAAAGTTCTCATCAATTGTCTACTCCTCATGTGACA
This sequence comes from Thuja plicata, assembly GCA_018584345.1. Classification (NCBI taxonomy): domain Eukaryota; kingdom Viridiplantae; phylum Streptophyta; class Pinopsida; order Cupressales; family Cupressaceae; genus Thuja; species Thuja plicata. The sequence continues at coordinate 827,545 of MU223796.1, forward strand.
CAAGATTCTATTTTCCAAAGATTTTTATAGATCCCTTGAAAAAATTAAAAGCTCCATGTCTTATTCCACCACACTTCAAATAAGTACCACTAAACTCCTAGCTACCACTCCATCTTCTAAGTACTCTTTGATTAGGTTCTTTATTCCACTTAGTTTTTTAATCATCTTCCACTATTTGCTTCTCATTGTTATTATTAATCGCTTTCTTCTCCTTCCCTCTAGGGTTACTCTGTTGTCTACTCTTTACCTTATTTTTTTCCTTCAATGCATATTCATAAGAATCCTCCAATATATTGATCCTCAACATACTCATCTCATCCTAAATATTGAATCTTAGAACATTAATATGTCTAGCCATATTTTCCCTAGATATCCCAATGTCCAAATCTGATTATCATCTTGTAAAACTCATCAGTATATTCCTTCACACTCATTTCCTTCTGGTTAAGATTCTACAACTTCTTGAACAATTCCAAATCATAATATTTAGGATTGTTTTTATCCTTCAATCTAGAAACCATTTTCCTCCACTTGGTGATCTTCATTTCACCATTTTCCTCTGTATCCTTATGTAATTCTTTCCACCATAAGGAAACATGACCCTTTCACCTAGTCTATACTAACCTAACCCTCTATGGATCTTTGATATCATCAAGTTCAAAGTAGTATTCTAACTCTCCAATCCAATCTTTCAAATCAAAAGGTTTTAATGAACCAGAAAAAGTAGAAATCTTCATCCTATGACTTTTACTTACATGTGCCATATCTCTCAATAATCTATCTTCATCTGCAGGTATCTCGGTCCCTTCTATCTCAATATATTCAACAACTTCTTCATATCCTCCCTCGATCTTGGGATTCCTTCACAATCCAACCAAATCATTTTGTATCTCATTCCTCATCTCATTTTTAAAGTCTTCCATCATTTGTTCTAACCTTCTAGGGTTCATCCTCCTTGGTGACATCTTTCCAAATCTCAGGTACAATAACCTCAGCTTGGCAATGAATTGAACACACACTTGTATCTTGCCTCCTACTTGGTGATCATTTTACCCTTGGACTACCTCAAATTCAAAATTTTCAACCATCAAAAATCTCCTTTGTGATCCCCTTATGCAAGTCCTCTGCGATTATGGGCCAAATATACACTCCACCACCCCACAACAGATTCAATTAGGGATTCACAGGCTCCAAAACTTAGATCTTCTTTCACATGAACATTAACCTTTCTCTAATACCACCTGACATAGTTATGGCATGATTTTCCCCAGTGTAGATGGTCCAAACCATGCATCTCAAGTCATACAATGGAAACAATTAATATGAGACACAAGAAATGATAATCAACATGCTGCAACAAATCTTCGCATTATCAAAAAATCAAAGATTTACATAAGATTGGCCTGAAACATACAACTGTTGGCATATTGGAAAATTTGGATGATGTTTTTTTTGCATTGATGTCAACATAGTAGAAGTATTAATTATAAGAAGCAATGAGAACAATTATTTTCTTGATGCTAATTTCATTGTTATAAGTTATCTAGTGGAGCAAGATGATAGAAGGTTCGGTGAGAAGTTGATATTGAAGAGAAGTTGCACACATAGAGGAAGAATGTTGAATATTTTTAGTATGTTCACCCAAAGTTACATAAGGTTTTATATTTATTTAGAAAGGTAAGAAGGTTGTGGAAGGTGACTAGCAAACAGGGTGACAGAGTGTATTAATGGGAAGATGGAAAGAGACCCGGTGTGCACAGTAGAGTTAGAATTTCATGGAGTGCAACTAGGAGAATGTTAGAGACCCACTAAGGTGTCTTCAACTTAGATACATTGTACTTCATAGGTATGCAAGACATAATCTTATGATCTTAGAGACTTTTTTATAGTGTTCTATAAGTGTAATGGAAAAGGGTTGGAAAATCCAATGGTTGTGATAGATTTAAATGATTGAGTGTTTTTCATGATGCTATAGGATGTTCTTTAAGTATGTTCTTGATGAGTTGTCAATACTCATGGATTAGAAGAATCAAATTGGTGGAGTTTTTAGTCAATGATAGATTTTTTATTATTGTTCATTTTCTTGGCCGACTTAGTTTGTAAATTGTGTTGTGCAAGTGATAAATCAAGAAATATGGGAGATTTATTATCTCAAGGTGGTGGTTGAAGGTTGGGCTAAAATTAAGAGGTTATAGATGGATTTGAATCAAGAAATCTAGTGCGTTGATTGAAGAAATGGTGAATTACATTTTTTTCAACCTAGTTCTTAGTATAAAGTGATGAATTAGGGAAAATTCAAGGTCTGGATCATGGATACAGATGCTAGAGGTGGCTAGCGAAGGGAGAGCCTTATTCAGTTGAAATTGGAAGTGTTTTAACAAGTTTTTGAATAGAGATCTATATTTTTCTACATTGAAGTTTTACGAGACATAAGATAGATGTCACTAAAAAAATTCACAAAAGGTTTGTAATGATCATTATAGTGATCAGATTATAAGGCAATGATCCATTCTCAGGGTTGTATCCTAAAGGTTTTCATTTGAGCAGTGAGCCTCAATGCATATGCATACCCCATAGATTATAATAAGGGTATACTTCTAACAAGGTATTTTCTTATTGTGGGTAATCAGCCCCACCGTGGTTTTTCTCCTAACAAGGTTTCCACAATAAAAGTCATGTGTGAACTAATTCAGTCCCCCCCTCTTATTTGTTTATTTCCATAATATTAATAATTGGTATCAGATATTTAGTCCCTTTAATGATTCCTAATAGCTTGAGGGAGATTAGTAACTACCCTATATGGAAAGGATGAATGATCACTCATTTAAGTGTATAGGAGAGGAATATTGGACCATCACAAAGAACTCCTCCTACAGATCTATCTATGACTACACCAGATGAGAAGATGCAGTTTGAGTACAAGATCAGAGAAAAGAAAGCATTGCCAAGTTCTCTATCAGATACACAATATACAAATGTGATGGAGTTGGAGACTGCTCATGAAATATGGAAAAAGCTAGAGACTCTTCATTAATGTGATGCATGTGTCAAGAAAGCTAAGTTACCAAACCTAAAAGGATGGTATGAATCTCTAAGAATGTCTGAAGATGATAATATTAGATCTTATATATTAAAGATAAATGAATTATTTTGTAGCATCATATGTGTTGGTGGTGCATTAGATGAAGGAGAGATTGTATCAAATGTATTGAGATCTTTGACCCCTACATACAAGAGAAAATTTTATGCTATTGAAGAAATCAAAACTGTTGTTGTTGTGACAAGACATACATTGGTTGAAAAGCTATCTACTTTTGAAATGTGTGAGATTATTAATTCTCTACCCAAAGTTGAATAATCCTCCAAAGCTACTATATCAGGAAGAGACATGCATAGATAAAATCAGGGTGAAGGATCAACAAGAAGAGTATCCAAATATGAAAAATAGATAAGAGAGATTAAAGCAGAAGAGAGAAAGCTTCAAGAGTTGGAAGAACTAGTGGCAAGGATACTATCAAAAGGATCAAGTAAGTACAAAGGAAAATGCCTTTTAAATACTTTTGGTGTAAAAAGATAGGACATTGTACCTCTAGATGTCCGAAGAGATTTCCAAAGCATAAGTATGATAAGTCTAAAGATGAGAATAAATGCTATTATGCTACTGATGATGAGGGAGTCACTGATGTTGAATCCAATCATGTTAAAAGTGAAGAGGAACTTGTTTTTTTTTGTAATTACAAATATGATATCAAATGCTAGTGTTAAATATCGTGTTGAAGATATCATGACTAATTTGTGTTGAAGATATCATGACTAATTTTTTTGACAATATTATGATCAAGGATGAAATCTCATTTACTCAAGGAGATGAGTTACCTCTAATAGCTCAAAGTGTCAAATAAAAAAATGGACCACTCATAGCGGGAGCTCGCACTTCATGTATGATAATTAAGACAAATCTATGAAATTTGGGATGCATGAGAGTAGTACTGTAAAGAAGGAAGATATCTCCAAAAAAAGAATTCTACAAGTCGTACTATTGCAAACATCTTTGCTATAAATATTATGGGTAATACTCAAAATAATTGTAATATTGAGAAAATTAAGCTCAATGATATCTCTGCTAGAAACATCCCTATATGTACTGGTGTTGAAAAGGTTGACCTTGATAATTTTATGAATTGTGCTAATGATTAAGGAAAACTCTCAGTTAATCAAGGAGATAAGAAAAATTATTGGTTGATTGATAGTGGATGTTCACATCATATGACTGGTGACATAAGCAAGTTTGTGAAATATGAGGAATATGATGGTGGAATTGTTCAATGGGGTGACAACACTGAAGGTAAAATCAAGTGAAGAGGTATTGTCTTTCTATATGAAAGGAATACAATAGGTAATATACTACATATTTTTTATTTGACTTACAATATTCTCAGTGTTGGTCAATTAGTTGAATAAGGATACACTCTACACTTCAGCAATAAAGGGTGCAAGATTTTGAATAATTCAATGAGTGAAGTTGGATTAGGATCTAAGAGAAAGAGAAATTTTTTCCATCTGAACAATAAAGGAACAAATTATCATATCACTCAGATTGAACAAAGTCATACCAAATCATGCAAGTGCAATGAAGGAATCAGCCTTAACAAGGTTCTACACCAAAAATATTTGAATCAAGTACAAAGGATCTCAAAGGAAATTTTTGATGGAAGAAAGAAAGAAGGATTAATACTATAAAAAAAAGATAACTCAACAATATCAAGGTATGTAAGGTCATATATTTTTGAAGATAGCCACTTACTTGATCAGTCCAATAAAAGTCAGTCTAACTCTTGCAAAGGGAAAAGAAGTGAACAAAGTGTCAATATACCATTTATAGTGCAAGATAGCAATGATCCTAAATAGTTCAAAAGGGTCAGTAATCCAAAAGGGAGTGAAAATTGATGCAGATGGAGTAGTTAAAGCAAAGGGATCCACAAGCTATAATAACCCTAATGCTCAAAATCAAAAGGGATCTGATGTGAAGCAACTTTAAAGAATGAGGACCAAAGGTAAGTTAAAGGAGATTTCAGCTCACCATGTCAAAGAATTGTAAAATATCAGATCTATCTAATCTCTGAAGTTGAAGCTAGAAATGTGTATGAATCCTTTGTATATGATCAGTAGATTAGAGTCATGGAAGAAGAGCTCATAATTGCACATGACTTAAAGGATAAGCTTAAGATTAGTTTTTATAAGCTTGAAGCTTTGATAATTTAGAGGAGGTCAATAGACAACAATGGTATAGGATTAGAAAAGGAGAATGCTCCTAGGCAAACCAAATCAAGTCCAAATCAGAGAGGAAGAAAAGGAAGAATGCCAAGAAGAACAAAGCTAAAGGGAAAAAGAATCAGCTCAAGGAGAAGAATAAAGGAAAGAAGAAGAGTAGAATAAAAAATAAGAAGAAAAGTCACAAGAATCCCAATGACAATTAAAGGAACAAGAGAAAGAAATATGTGGTAAGAAATTCTCAACCTCAAAGCTTCAATGGTAGTTTCTTTGATTGTGGAAATTATGGACATAGAGCCTCAGATTGCAATAGAAAAGATCATTCTCTTATAAGTAGAAAAAGAAGAAATCATGCCCCTGATGTATTCAAAGGATTAAGAAGGAAAAAAAATTATCACAAGGAAAATAGGTAGATGTCCCTGTAATATGATGAGAAATGTTAATAATAAGAAGAATATTGTCATATGTCTTAGATAGAATCCACACAAAACTATGAACATTGCAAATACATACAAGGTATTGAGACTAAAAAGAGGAATGAGAATATGCAAGAAGATGATAAGAACATACAAGGAGATGACAAGGTAGAAAGGAATGATAGAAGTTCTATGAAGAGGGAAGGAAAAGAAAAGGAGGACAAGGAGAAAAAGATCAAGAAGAGGACAAGAAGAAAGAAGAAAAAAGAGATTTCACTATGAGGTCTACATCAATAAGATCCAAAGGCGAGTCAAAGGGAATTTCTCATCCTAGTCAAAACTAACATGAAGAGATATGCATCAGTCTAGAAAAGCTACACGAGGATATCATTAAAGTTGCATTGATGTATGGAGGCTACTACTCAGGGGGAGTAGTAAGAATAGTGAGGGAAAGGTATCTAATCTAAAGTTGAAGAATTGACAGGGAGATTCAAGGAAATGGAGGAATCAGTAAGTATTTGACTAGTGTATGGATGTCTCAGAGGTGTGTATTTGCAAGAGAACAAGATGAGGTAGTAGAAGCAAAAAAGGAAAAGGAAGAAGACGTTGATATGACAAAGAAAAATCTATAAGAATAGTTAATACACCTTTATCATTAATGTCAAAGGAGGAGAGAAACAGATGTGAAAAACTATGATGGATGGAGAAAGTACACAAGATACATACAAATGATGATCAGAGGGAGAAGAGCAAGAAAGTGAGTTGATTAGATTGAGAGATGCAAGTTTATACTTTCACATAAGAAAGCAACAAGTTAATATATGTGGTGTGCACATAAGGGGGAGAAGCTGATGGAGAGAAGAGTATGTAACATGATTGAAACCAAGTCAAGTATGTTGTCAGGGGGATCAGAACAAGTTATATTAGAGAGACTCTTAAAGATAATGAGGGATATTACTGGCAGTATTGTTGATTATGTTTCTAGGAGTGAGATTGTTGGCTTCTGATTGTATTACTTATTTTTCACATAGCATGTTGCCATCAATGCCAAAGGGGGGATTATTCGCATATTGCAAAAGCTAGATGATGTTTGTATTGGAATTGATGTCAACATAGTAGAAGGATTAATCAAAAGAAGGAATGATAAGAATTATTTTCTTGATGCTAACTTCATTATTGTAAGTTAGCGAGTGGAGTAGGATGATAGAAGATATGATGAGAAGAGGATGTTGAAGATAAGAAGTCACCCATGTACAGGAAGAGTTTTGAAGGTGTTTACTATGTTCACACAAAGTTATATAAGGTTTCATATGATTTAGACATGTAACTAGGTTACAGAAGATAACTCGTCAAACAGGGTGACAGACTGTGTTAATAGGAAGATAGAAAGTGGTTTAGTTTGTATAGTACATTTAGAATTTCATGGAGAAAACCTAGTAGATTTTTGGGGACCCACTTAGGTGTCTTCAAATCAAAGGGTTTTTACTTTAGAGGTCCACAAGGCATAATCTTATTATCTGAGAGACTTGTTGACAATTTTCTTCAAGTGTGATGGAAAAAGGCTGGTAAATCCAATGTTTGTGATGGATTTGAATGATTGAGTGTTTTTAATGATGCTATAGGATGTTATTGAAGTATTTTATTGATTATTTTGTGATACTCATGGATCAGAATGATCAAATTGGTGGAGCCTTCAATCAATGATAATATTTGTATTATTGTTCATGTTCTCAGCCGACTTAGTTGGTAAATCATGTTGTGTAAGTGCTAAATCTTTAAATCTGGGATATTTATGATCTTGAGGTGGTGGTTAAAGGCTAAGGATAAGATCAAGCGATTAGACATGGATTTGAATCAAGAAATATAGCGTGTTGATTGAAGAAATGGTGAATTTGGTATTCGTTGACCTAGTTCTTCGTATAAACTAATGAATTAGGGAAAATTCAAGGTGTGGATCATGGATGTAGATTCCAGAGGTGGCTAGAAAAGGGAGATTCTGATTACTAGGAATCAGAATTGTTTCAACAAGGGGTTGAACAGAGATCTACATTGTACTACATTAGAGCTATATCATACATAAGGTAGATGTCACTAACACGGTTCATAAAAAGTTTGTAATGATCATTGTAGTGATCAGATTGTAAGGTGGAGAGCCTAAATACATGCTCATTCCCCATACATATTAATAAGGTTATACTTATAATAAGGTTTCTTATTGTGGTTAATTATCTCCACCGTGGTTTTTCCCCTAACAAGGTTTCCTCGATAAAAATCTTGTGTCAACTTGTGTGAATGTGTTTCTGATTTGTATATGCATGCATATTTCATACTCTATCTATTCATATCATATTTAAGGGTACACAAGTTAGAGGGATTTTTGGTTTAAGGTATTGGGGTTTAAGGTTTTGGAAACAACTAATTCACCCCCCTCCCCCCTCTTAGTTGTTGATTGCCATAATATTAACAAAAACTTTACATTCTTAGGCTCAGATGTCCATTATTAGAAACAAATTGTACAATATTAACCTCCAAGAGGTATAATTACTACTTATTTAATTAATTTTGGCTCCCCTAAATAAAGATAAAATGCCTCAATATATAGAGCCTTCACAACACATATGTCCTCCCATATCTATTACATTTTCCAAAAACATGAAAATATAATACATAAATATAGGTCGTGACCCAAATTAAGAAGAGCTCCCTCAAAAGGATTTAAAATAAAGCGTGAACCTAAATAGAGGTTGATCATGCACTAAAGAACATAGAATGATGCATCATGAAGCTGAGCATACCAAGGAAAGGGTGTGCATGATTAGAAACTTCAACTAACCATTAGAATTAAGAATATACAGAACCGAACAAGAATACACAGTATCTCTATAGTGAAGCATCCTATATGCAGTAAAAATATTATTAGTGTGTTGCAAGCTAAAACATGCAAAGTTAAGCAAAAACAACATTCAACCTAAACTACACATATTCAAAATAAACTCACACCACAATAAAAAAAATTCACCACAACCTCCGATGAGCTAAAACAAGGGCACCCAATCAACCTTGTTTGATTTTCTCTTACAGAATTTTGTGGGTGTGCTCTCCGAACACAATACAATAATCCCACTATGAAGCTTGCATGCAAAAGAATGAGGAGTCTTAAGATGAAAGATATGATGAGTGAAGTGATTGTGAACAAGTATGAAGAAATTTCCCCAAGATTCACTAAATGAGAATGCAAATATGAAGTATGTAAGATTAAACAAGAATGAAAGATGCAATGTTGATCTAAGAAGAAGGATGTAAGAATAAACTATGAATAAAAATGCAAGATTGAAACAAAACTAGATTCATTCTATTACCTAAACATGTAATATCTAGACTATATAATGCAAATGCTTAAATAAATCTAAGCTACAATGAAAGTATGAAGTGCTCTAGTGCTCTAAAATGCAAGTACTAAAAATGTTCTAGCTTACAATAGTTGCAAATGAGGAGTGAGGCCTCCTTTTTATAGATTTTTGAAAGGGTTGGTTAGGGCTTTGGCTTGGGTGAAGGATATTAAGAGACAAAATGGATGAGTGGCTAGGATTAAGAGGTGGAAGAGAGTTGTTGACTTTTCAAGTGGGAGAGGTCAAATGAAGAGATCAATGACAAGTGGCATGTGGGGGAAGGCTTAGGAGTTTATCCATGTGATTGCACATGATTGGTAAAAATAAATATAAGATGTTTAATGAATTTATAAAATAAACAAAAATGTTTATTTAATAAATAGAGGAAAAAAGGCTTAAATTAAATAAATAATAATTTATTTAATTTTAGAAAGAAATAGAATGAATTATTTAAATAAATATGAATAATAGATGAAAAGGCTAATGAATTAATTAAATAATTAATTTAATCAATACATGAATTAAGACATTTTTGGGTGTACATTTTGTCCCTCCTTGATGTGGTGTCAAATTCTATATCGCGTCAAAGAAGAGAAAAGAGGAAGATGCCCCAGAGGTTGCAAAGAGACGAAGAGAAAGGTAGGTTCCCCCTCGAGAAAATAGCGCCAAAAAAAAAAGTTTGGGAAATTTTATTGAAAAGAAAGGAAAAGGAAAAAAGGACAAAAGGGGGAACAAGGAAGAAAAAAGAGAAGAAAATGGGTGTCGAGACAAAAGATAGGGTCCAAGAAAAAAATGGGCCCACAGGGGCCCTACATATAGGTCCAAAGGGGCCCATAAGGGTCATTTTCTATCGCGGTCAAAGCAAAAGGAGGAGGAGCAATGGAAAATGAGAGGGAGAGACAGCTGGTAGATGAGTGCATGACGGTCTATCGGTGGCTGGCGGATACAAGAGAGCCAGTAAGTATGCAAAACCATCTAATTTTTTATATTTTTCTATTTTTTAAGTTAGGTAGGGGGAAAGGGGTTTTTTGTTGGGTGGGGTGGGAGGCGAAGATCGATGGTCGGTAGAGTTTCTGACCTGCATCGATGGCCACACATTCATCAATTGACGGATCAATAGCCATGAGACCACCAATTGGGAGATTAACAGCCACCACGAGGCCGTAGATTGAGAGATCGACAACCACTATGAGACCGCCAATCAGGAGATCAGTGGCCACAGAGCCACCAATCATGAGATCGATAGCCATCATGAAGCTGCCAATCAGCTAAGGGAAAACAAGAACACCGATCCATGGGATCGACGTAGACTAGCAAAAAAACTGTGTTTGGGGGGAGCCACGATCTGGGTTGGGGGGAAACAACATCGGGGTTAAAGATGTTGAATATGGGAAAATATTCAATTTGACAAGTCATCGACCTGGGGGAGGGGTAACTAGATTGAATAGGGGCATCATGCCTTAGACTGAATGAAGTTAGGCTAGACTGAAATATTGGCTAGATGTAGGCATAGGTATGATCAGTTGGATCGAGGGAGTGTTGGCCCGACATGATGGAGCTCAAAGAGAGACTCACTACAAAAAAGTGGGGGATACCTCACATTGTACAGGCTTCACCATGTACATGAGTGGCCATGGCTGAGAGTGAATAATGTGCTCATGAGTGTGCTTATCAAGATGTGTCATTCTAACACATCAAGATTCCATTTGTCAATGGGGGAGATGACTATCACCCTTATGGATGTCTAGAGGATTCTATGGGTTCTGATTAGGGGACTTACAGCTAAGTACCAGAAAAAGGATGTAGGGGCCTTCAAGGAGGCCTCTTTTAGGAAATGGATGGACCACCTACCAGTGACTCATTATTGGTTATCATGGAGAGAGGCAGTAGAGGCGAGGTTATTGAGACTAGCACTCTACTTGGAAAACTTGATTGGAGAGTGGATGATGTCATACCATTTAGGGCATGGATTCATAATTGGATGGGTGAGGTTCCTTTGCAGGATGATAGAGGAGAGGGTGTAGTGTAAATCTAGGGGTACACAATATTGGGATAGCTCTACTATGATCTAAACATGTTTGATTCTCGTACTTAATAGACTATAGGATGAGGGGTGACACTATTAGTGGTCTGGTCTTGGGAGCACATCGCAGTGGTCAGACCAATGTGACAGTGAGAGGCACGACATCTATATGAGACATATGCATATCAATACAGGCCACCGATTATCTGTGGAAGTACTACATCAGTTAGATATTGGCACAGGATGTTGGATGGCCTACAGAGCTTTGAGTGGATACCCTACAGGGGCTGCAAGGCATGGGGCTATTTAGACAAGTAGTTGGGAAGAGAGGATGGTCATCTCAATGTATATAATCTAAGATTATTTCATAGAAAATGTTGGTTGATTGAGAGGACAACCTATCAGGTAGCATGATACATGTCATCTCAGGTTCATTGATAGTTTGGTGTCATACAGGATGTTGTGCCAGACATTTTTCTATATCCCTTCGTGACCAAGGAGATAGGGACATTATGGGGAGTAGGGGTGGATATTTGTCTTGATAGGATAATTTGGAGGGGTACAAAGTGACTTCCATGGATAGAATCACAAGATATAGTGTTGTATGCAGGAGTAACAACAACTTATACACAATGGTGGGCTATGCACATGCTGGTGAGATTGACAGGTCCAGGAGAGATACAACCGGATGAGAAGCATAGATAAAATGATGATGATGGAGACAAGGGGATGGAGGAGATGGTAGTGGTGATAGGGGTGGTAGAGGAGTATGACCAATTGAGGCTAGTAGGGTGAGATAGAGAGTGCCCACATAGTGGCACATGATGATAGGCCATAGAGAAGTCACAAATGGCCAGGCACAGGTGCTAGTAGTAGTAGCACTAGAGATACCATAGGGACTAGAGGGAGTGGTAGTTGAGCCACTAGAGGAATCACTGGCAATAGAGGGGTCGCCTATGGGATACATACCACCTAAGGATTATTGTAGGGAACTAGTAGAGATAGCTACCCAGAGAGCGAGGGCAGACAACATAGAGGCAGAGTGAGACACGGAGAGGGCTTGAGCGAATAGTGCTTAGACAGCCTTGGACACACTATAGGTATGAGTGGTCTTAGGAGAGTTCACCATAGTTGAGACTGACATAGGGGTAGTAGCTCATCAGGAGCTAGAGGGTCTAAGGGGATAGATGCAGGATCTAGAGAGAGAGTTGGCAACGATGATAGTCGATAGGTATTACTGACAAAGGACCGCAAAAAGGTACATGGGTAAGAAGGAGGTCATGCCCCAGACTGTTAAAACTCCAAGAACTCTACAATTAGCACAGGATTCCCTTGTTGCATAGAGAGAGGCAGGAGGAGTGGGTAGAGAGTCTTAGTACTATAAGGACCTATACTACCAGGTAGTACTAGAGGGGCAGAGAGCACTATCCTTTGTAGATTCAAAGTCATGAAGGATAGGCAGAGCAAGGGGATATCAGGCATCAGTGGCAATGAAACCACCACAAGATGGAGGAGGGGATAGCACAGGAGGGGGGAGACCAACTACATAAGGGACCTCCCCTTGATACACTTAGATACATTTTTTGTAGTTTTTTGACATGAGATGAGATGTATAGCGGCATATAGGTGCATATGCATTCTAGATGTATATTTTGTGATGTACTATTCGATGGAATCTGTGTACTTAATATTTTTTTCATGATGACACTATATGGATGATGGACATTTGATTCATGCTTATATGATGATATAATTACCTTTTATGGATGGACATGTATATTATGATTCATGCAGACATATGATGTTACTAACTCACGAGATTTCTATATGTGATGTTCATGCTTATATTATGGGTAGACATATTATTATGCTTATTGATGCATTATGTATATGTGATGGTTTATTATATGATGCAATATGATATTGACATGTTTTATGTAGGATGCGATGTGATTATGTAATGCAAAATGATATGTATAATATTTAAATGCAAATGTGGCCACTAATGCAATCTAATATAGATCCTAGAACTTAATAATGCAACCAAAATGGTCATGCAAACTAAAATGAATATGCAAAGTTATTTGTGTATCAAAGTAACCAATAAGAAAATATGGCTAGCATAAGGCAAGGAGAAAGGTGAATAAAAAGAAGACTTCAATATGCAAAATTGGAAGACCTAACTAATATGCAAATTTAACCTGCATGTTACGCAAAACTGATCTAAAAAAGAAAAAGAGAAGGTTTTCATGGAATTTGTATCATGTTAATATTAGAGAGCACACCCTAGTTTAATTTTCCAACAAGAGGTATGCATTGCATACTAGACAATGTGGATGACATGATTCTATTGTGTGGACCTAACTTTTAGACAAAAAATGATAGATTTTGGAACATAGTGCTAGATCAAACAACCATCATAGAACCAATGTAATAGACCCATTATGGGAGTGTAATACTCTTCCCCCAATGAGGTATGCATGACCATGATCACTTAATCAACACAAATGCCCCCAAATATACCAAAAAATAGATCATACCACAAAAGACATGTATTTCAATGTACACCATTCACAATATACCAAGATATAAAAGATCAAGGCAGCCATGAGTAGTTTCCAGTGAAACACAAAAGATAAAATCATCAAGAAAGCCTCATGACCAAGTAGCCATTTGGTCCATAGTCCTTTCCATGAATAGAATTGGATGATTCAGGATTGAATGAGCCAATGCATGAAGGATGTATCCTAATGGTCCAATATTAGATGATTGGTCAAACTGGAAAGAGGATTCTCTTGCAATAATGTGAAGCAAATGATAACACATTGATTAAGTCTAGATGTTGATTTTGATAAGAATGAATGCAGTCACTGTGTCTGAAAACATCACAGCCAAAATGGATTCCTTTTATTATGACCATGATCAACGCCTCACCGGGGAGTGAAAGAGAAAAATATGGGATGGGTGGAAGAGGGTTCACAATGCTAAAGAGGATCCCTACACAGATAAGGGACGAGATGGAGGGAAGTTATAGGCATAAAATAATCTACATAAATAATGGATCATGTCCAGGGTGTCTATTGCCAAGTTTTCACTACTAGACGATTTTATTTCTTTGATTTCTTTTAGGTCTTTTCTTTTTTTTGGTAACATCAAGGTGCCTATTTACCAGGTTTTCACTAGGATGATGATTTTTTTAGGACATTTTATAATGTTTCGTATTTTTGCTGATTTTTTTTAATTTTTTCGATGGATTTTTTTGAGGAAATTTTTCTTCTTTTTAGGATTTATTCAGGATCATTTTTTAGTTGTACAAGAACCTTGATCAAGTATAGAACCACTTCAAATGTAGAATATTGATAGTCTAGTGTTTCTATCTGATATGCTCCATATCTTAACTTAGATGTGACCACAAAAAGTCCCAACCAGTTAGGCTCAAATTTACCTTTCTTTTCATGGGTCTGGAGATTCTTCATGTTATGTTTTAGTACTAGATCACTGACTTTAATTTCTCAAGGTTTGATCTTCTTACTAATCTATAGGTGAAGGCGATTTTGATACACATAGAGGTGGTTTAGGGCATTGAGATGACATTCATCAAGGAGCTACAATTTTTGTAAGTGAGCAACTTGATATTCTTCTTTAGATATTATATTATTTAGGGAGATTCTGGCGGAAGGAAGCTCCATTTAAATCAGAAGAACAATTTCAATACCATGGAAAAGGGAAAATAGAGTGGCTCCAGTGGGAGTATGGATGGAGGCTCAGTAAGCCCAGAGGGTGGGATTTAATTGAAGGTGTCAATCATGACTAGCATCATTAACTATCTCTTTGAGGATTTTAAGGATGGTTTTATTAGTAGCCTCTTCTTGAGCATTACCTTGGGGGTAATACTTGCTAGAACAATGTTGGGTAATGCCAAATTTTCTACAAAGTTAGTGGCATCCTTATTCTTGAAAGAGGTTCCATTATCATTATGGATATCTTGTGGGATTCCATAGCAACAAATGATGTAATTTAAGATTAACTTTGAAATTTGCTTTCCTACAGTGTAAGTGAGAGGGATAGCTTCAACCCATTTACTAATGTATTGCAACAAGGATATACATGTGGTCATTGGAAGAATTGGGAAAGATAAGTCCTACAAGGTCAAAATCCCATGGTGAGAAGGAACAGAGGGTGATGGTGGGATAGAGTTTTTTGTTAGGGGTGTGTATCCAATTGCCATGTTGTTGATAGGGAACACATTTCTTCACAAATTGATATGTATATTACTCCATAGTTGGTCAGTAATATGTTGTATGTAATAATTTCTTGGCCAAACTGATTCTGTTTGAGTGAGCCTCATAGATTCTTTGGTGTACCCCGTATAAGGTCATTTTCAATTTCTATGAATTTAGACATTTGAGAAGGCTTCCATTAAAGCATTTATGGAAGATGGTATCACCAAGGATGGTGTAGCGAGAGGTTCAACAGATAAATTTTTTACGTTGATTGGTAGTAAGGGTAAGTGGAATGATCTCATCATGAAGGTAGGAATAAATGTCTTGGTACCAAGGAGAGTCAAGACCAACAATTTCACACACCATCTCAGACTCCAGTTGGCCATAGGTAGGGACCATAAGATTCTTGAATGGAAACTCACACTATTGACTACTCTCTGGCATAGCTATCAAAGAGGCAATGGTAGCCATTGCATCAACTGATTTGTTGTTAGCTCTCAGAATCTGTTGAAATGTGACTTCTATAGATTGTAATTTTAGATCTTCAACTATCTGGTGGTAAGGGAGAAACTTATCATCCTTTGTTTGGTATTCATTATTAACTTTCTTGATAACCAAGTGAGAGTCACCAAAGACAAGAAAGTTAGAGATCTTCCATGGAATAGCTTGGTGAAGTCCTACTACTAGGGCCTTGTATTCTATAATGTTGTTTTTGCAAGGAAATGTAAGCTTGTAAGACTTAGGAATGAGATCTTCTTGTGGTTCACAAACAAGAATCCTGCCCCTGAGCCTTTCTGTGTGTAAGACCCATCAAAATATAGTTTCCATTGCATGCTCGAGGTAACATTCATGATTGACTCATCTAGAAAATCTATAGCAATAGGATGATCATCAGGAACATGGGATTCTTCTAGCTAATCTACAATTACTTTACCCTTGATAGCTTTACAGTCTACATACACAATGTCAAATTCACTTAAGATCATGACCCATTTTGATGTGCATCCAATAAGAGCATATTTGATAAGAGGTACTTAAGAGGGTAGACCTTAGCAATGAGCTATGTCTTGTTGTTAAGCATGCAATGACATAGCTTCTAAGTGCAAAAGACCACAACTTAAAATTCTCTCTCAATAACAGTATAGTTCAACTCATAACCAAAAAGTATCCTGCTAAGGTAATATATAGCACGTTGCTTTCCATTATCATCTAGTTGTGCGAGAAGTGTACCCAGTACCACTATTGTAGCCAATATTTAGAGAATTAACAATCAACCAGGAATAGGCAGGACCAGCATTGGTGGGTTAGCAAGATATTGTTTTAATTGTTCAAATGATTTTTGACACAATAAATCCCATATAAACTTAGTATCTTTGTGCAGGAGATGTGAGAAAGGATGAACTTTATTGGCCAACTCAGATATAAATCTACAAACTGACTAAAGTCGGCCTTGTAAACTATGAAGTTGCTTTAATGTCCACTGAGGTGACATATCCAAGATGGCTTTCACCTTCTTAGGATCTATCTCAATGCCTCATCTAGACATGATATAACCTTTCAGTTTATCTGATTGAACTCCAAAGACACATTTCTTTGGGTTCATCCTTACTTTATACTTCTCCAATCACTCAAAGATGGTTGTAACAATTTCTATGTGCGTTTCTCTAGTTTTTGACTTGTCAAGGAGATTATCCACATAATATTCCGTTATCACATGAAGGAGTTCATGAAATATTGTTGTCATTGCTCGTTGATATCTGGCTCCAACATTTGTAAGACCGAAAGGCATCATTTGTTAGTAGAATATTCCCCAAGGGGTTGTAAAAGCAATTTTGTGTTGATCCTCAGTTGTGATCCTGATTTTATTATAACCAAAGAAGTCATCCATAAGGGAAAAAATTTCATTTCCATTAGTTGAATCCATGATGATATCAATGTTGGGAAGTGGAAAGTTGTCTTTAGGACATGTCAAGTTGAGATCTCTAAAATTAGTACAAATTTGTATACTTATATCAGGTTTCATGATTGGTACAATGTAAGAAACCCATTCAGGTTAATCAATGGGCTAGATGATTTTAGCATCAAGCATCTTTTACAATTCATTCTACTTTAACCAATAAGGCCACCTGTGGATGCATCTTGTGCAACTTTTCTTTGACAAGTTTAATTTTGGGATCAAGTGCAAGATGATGTACTACAAGATCTGGATCCAAGCTAGACATATCTTTATAAGTCTATGCAAAAAAAATTGTGCCTTATGGAGAAACTAAGTTATGCCTTTTGTTTCTTGCTCATTATGTGAGGCAGCAATGTACATGATTTTAGGCTTATCTATAGTGCCAAGATTGATCATTATTGTATCGGAAATCACAATAGAATATTTCTCTTGTGCCAATTTCATAAGAGGAAAGTCAACTTCTCCCTCTTCTAACACCTCAAAAGGTTTTTACTAAAAGATGTGTCCTTTATTTTCTCCTTTTCCTCACCCAAAGATGCCTAAGAGAGGTTTTTACCAGAGGGTGTTTTACTTTCTTTTTTTTCATTTTTACGACTAAGAGAGTTGACTTGGATACCGAAGTAGGCTTCCTCATTATATATTATATCATTCTTTCAATATTGGAGATTTATTAGTCTAAACCCTGCTAATACTGCCTCATCCAAATTGCATATGTCCAAGGTAGGTGGGGAATCTTGTTGGTCCCAATCGATAAGCGCAGGGTGTTTAAGAGAAAGGGTGGGGGATGAAAGGTCTACTGTGATGATGGCTAGAACATGGCTAGAGTCAATGAGATAAACTTTGATGTATTGGAAAGGGACTTCATAGAATTCATCCTTAGTGTCTGAATCAGTCTCAACTAAATAATAGTCCTTAGTAAAGGTCTCCTTGGTTTCTAAGGAACCCAATCCTTGGTCTCGAGGGTAGACAATTGCTTTGATGAGCATATTCCTTCCATATACATTTGATCCAAGGTCTGTTCCATGATATCCCATGCTTTCAATGATGGGATTTTCCTTCACATACTTATCCTTAGGAATATCTATAGGCTTGTCTTCATCATCATTAAAGAGACAAGATAGTATGTTATTTTCCATGTGTTCATCTACAAGGGATCCTCGGTGTTCAAAAGTAGTCCTTTTTTATGTCATAGTCTCTTTATTTCCTTTGGGAGTGATCCTCTTGGGTTTACCATAGGACCTTTTTGATAAGGGGATTTGTCCAATGCACATGGCGCTCTCAATTTTATATTCCCCTATACCTTGATCAGTGAGTGTTACCTTCTTTTCAAACTCAGTACCTTTCTCTTCGGTAAATTTTTGTTTTCCTTTGTTAGATGATTTATTGGCTTCTTCAGGAGGATATTTCTCAGTAGTAGAATCTTCCTTTGTAATAGGTCAAGAAAATTCTTTCAAAGGACAATAGTATGATTTATTACCTTCCAATCTCTTGCAGTATTGGAAAGTTTCTTGATCTCCAGGAATAGCGATTTCTCAGATGTGATGGGGGAATTCAAGAATTGATTATATGTAGATGTACACCTATGATAACATGTATCCAAGGCCTACCCAAGAGTATATTATAAGGTAGATAAAGATCAAGGACTTGGCAGGTAGTTTCAATCAGGGCAGGACCCACTTGTAGGAGAAGTATGATTGGTCCTTTTGATTCTCTTTCTCACTCATCATAAGCCTTTATGGTAATTTTCTTTGTTACATAAATGAGGTATTCATGGATTCCTAAATGTATTATCATCTTCATGGTTCAAAGGCTCAAACTAGATCCATTGTCTATTAAGACTCTTTTTATTTTTGTAGAATGAACAATAACTTCAATGTGAAGGGGCTTATTGTGATGAGGTTCAGAACCACAAAGGTCTTTTTTGTGAATACCAAATGTGATTGCATGCACAGGTTCCCTATCATATCTTGAAACTATGAGGCATTGATGTTCTCAAGGACTCAAGACTCGGTAAGTGCTTTCTCAAGGACTTATTTATGTATAGGGAATGTATGGAGAATCTCAAGTATGGATATTTGTGTGGGATTCTTCCCCAGTTGTAGGCATAGAAGATGTGGATGGTGTATCATGTGGTGTGGTATCAGCTTGGACAATGATTCTTCCTTGTCTAGTGGTAGCATTATAATCAGTGGCTTTTAGCTTAAGGGTGTACACATGGTTGTCAGATTCTTCTATGCGACCATAAAGGGAATAAAAAACACAACAATAATTTTCTTGGATAGTTCCAGATGTAGCATCAAAGCCTTTTATATTATTAGTGGTGTAGTCATAAGACACTATCTTAAAAGATGATGTGTTTTTATGATCATGCTTTGGGAATGGTTGATTGTATATCTTCAGCTACACATTAGATGATGATGGTGTATGGCCTTCAACCTCAATCTTTCCATCATTAATAAGGTCTTGGACAAAGTGTTTCAACTTCATGCATTTCTTAGTGGCATGATCCCGATGCGGTGATATTCATAGTATTCATTGTCCTTGTACCCACAACATGTTGGCATTGAAAATTTGTATCCACAACAAACAAAACAAAAATTATGCTGCCTTGCAACTTTTCATTGCATGTCTTTGATGATTTTTATGTCAACAAAAAAAATATTTCACTAAAAAAATAACTCTGAAATATTGAAAATATGTTCCAACATAATTATTTAATCACTAGGGATTAAGAGGCCCATAGGATCTAAACATCATTTGAATTTATCTATGCTCATATCCTTAGTCAAATAATCTACAACATTCAGCAAAGTCTCTACCTTGACTAACTTCACCCTACCATCCTCAACCATATAGATAACACAATGATATTAAACATCAATATGATTAGTCCTAGCATAAATATTTGGTTTCTTAGCTAGGCAGACCACACTCTAATTGTCCTGATAAATTATCACTACACCTTTTCTTATTTCAATATTTGAACACACTCTCTTGAGACAAAATGGTTTCCTTATAAGCATGAGTAGTTGACATATACTTTTCTTTAGTAGTAGAAAAAGAAACCATATCTTTTTCCTTACTTGTCCAACTAATTACACTACCAAATAAAGTAAATACATAAATACTGGTGGATCTTCTGCCATCAAAATCACCTACCCAGCCTAAACCCACATAACCATGAATATTAAGGGAAATCTTGTCTCTTATAAAATTACCATGACAACAAAAATAATACTTTGAGGTACCTTCCTTGAAAGAAAGAGTACTTACCATCTACTTTTCTTCATTAGTGGACAAAGAAACTATAGCTTTTTGCTTACTGATCCAACCAAATTGTGCCACCAAATAATGTAAACACATAAGCATTGGTGGATCTTCAGCTATCAACATCATTTGCCCAGTCTAAACCAACATAACCATAAATATTAAGGGAAATATTGTCTCCTACAAATTACCATGAGAAAATAAATAATACTCTAAGTTACCCTTCATATACCTGAAGACTCTTTTAACTACATCCCAATGAAATCCACCAAGATTAGACATATATCTAAAAAGAACTCCCACTACTTAGGCAATGTCTGGTCTAGTGAATACCATAGCATACAAAAAACTTACAACTACACTCTAGTAAGGCACTCTACTCTTGTCTTCCATCTCTGATGTAGATGTAGGATAATTTGAAATAGATAATTTTGTTCAAATTATAAATAAAATGCATAATGGTCTACAATAATACATGTGAAACATCTACAAAATTGAATTAACATACTCTAGCCAAGCCATAGATTTCTATTCTCTATCCCTTCTAATATCCATTCTAGGAGTGTGTTTTTCTACACCAAGATCTTTCATTTCAAATTTAGTAGCAAGATAAGACTTTAGTTTTGAAATCATATCTTTCCCTTTACCTATGAATAACATATATGTTGGAAAGTGGTCCATTTTGGATTGTATAGAGGTTGTCATTTATGGAAACACTACTCTTGTGTATGGTCGCTTGAAGAGAAACTTAGTTTTGATATTTAGTTTTACGAAAATGGCTAAGTCCTGGAAGCAGTTTACTGGTACAGAGGTACAATTTTTATCAATGAGCACTGTATTTGATGAACTAAGTCATGCGAACTTAGAGCAAGGTATTTTGGGATATGGAAGACTTTGAGTTAAGATCTCTTATTTTTTTAAGTTCATTTCAGAGATTTACAGCCTGTTGAAGTCATGCGAAGATAGTATAGCAGAGAAACAGAGTAGTTGAATGGTCACAATAATTAAGGAAGCATAACGTGGAATCGAGAAATGCTAAGTTTGATGTGGATTGGGACCTACCCAAATTTTGTTATAGTATGATCTCTGAATATGAATTTAATTATTAGGTAAGTGTTGGACACATTTAGAAATGTTCTTGAGAGCCAATCGATTATGACATCGGGTATATATGAAGATGTTTTGAGATGCGAAGATATGGATGAGATGCGCAGATGCATTGTGATATCAAAATCATATAGGAGTTTATGAAAGCTATAATTGGGACTTCTTGTGCATAGCAGATGTTTTTTTAATTCCCTTTTGGTAAATAATTGTAACAGAATAGATTTTCTGATTGTAAGAGCAGTGTGCTCAGTGTATACCCCTAACAGGGTTTTCTATTCCTAATTTCTTTTAATAAGGAAATGTACAAATATAATATTTAGCTCCTAATAAGGCTAGGTATCCTAATAGGGATGCTATATGTTTAGTGCATAATTTTTGGGTATCATCCCCACCAAGGTTTTCCCTTGGCCAGGATTTCCTTGTGAATAAATCATGGTGTTATGATTTATCTTCTTTATGTGTATGCTCTTTTCATTTCAGCTATTGTTTGGTTAAGTTGGAAATTATTAAGTTTGAATATAAAGTGTTGTAATATTGATTTACCCCCCTCTCAACCTAATCCTAACAATTGGTAATAGAGCTTGCGACCCTTGGAGAGAAATTCTAACAACTTAAAGGAGAGCCAGATGGATTAAGATAGTTTGGATGAAAACTTGAAAGCAACACTTGAAAACCTTGATAAGGATAAAGCTGAAAATGGTGATTTGAAATTTAAATTGAGAAGAGAATAAGGTTTCATCAGGAAACTTAAGGAATGACTCAAACTTTCTAGGAATCAAAGGCAAGATCTCATGGAAAAATAAAAGAGGATTCAGATAATGATTCATCAAATCGGTTCAAACAGCTTGAATAGGAAAAAGAAGAATTGAAGTAGGAATAGGAAACTACTTTTATTTTGATGGCTAAAGAAATTCAACAAGAAAAATATGGAAGAACCAAAATTGAAGAAATCCTAAAGAATGCAAATGTTCAGATGGGAAAGATGCAGATTGAACTTGATGACTACAAAACCAAGTATCATGAATTAGAAAAATATAACCAAATCATAAAAGG
>MU223796.1:856866-883392 GCA_018584345.1 Thuja plicata
CACTTGTATGCTTTAATTGTAAAGAGATTGGACACTTTGCTGCAAGATGTCCTAACAGAAGAAAAGATGACAAAAGTAATGACAGATCTTTTGAGAAGAAATCTGACAAAGGTGATAACAAAGATTATAGAGGTTACCAACAATCAGAAAGAAGAGATACCTGAGACTACAAGGACAAAGGCAAGAAAGCCAGCTACCTAGTTGCTTGCAAAGATGAAGATACTAACACCAAACCAGATGAAGATATCAAGATGGTATTTGTGGCTGTGAAAGATGATTCAGATGAAGATGAAAGGTATGTAGAAACTGCACTCATAGCTAAGGTTAGCAAGAATGACATCTGGATTATAGGTAGTGGCTACACTCAGCACATGACCGGTGATAAAGAAAATTTTAACACTTTTGAGTATTATAATGGTGGTACAGTAAGAATGGGTAATGATACACCTTGTCCAGTTGAAGGTAAAGGAACCATAATGTTGAATAACCTGATCAAATGTAAAATTGGTTATTGGGTAAAAGGATTGAATTATAATTTGTTGAGTGTTTCTCAGCTGAATAATTTAGGTCATAGAGTAGCATTTGAGAATAAGAAGGCAAAGATCTTCAATGAATCAGGAAGATTGATTGGTACCGGTGAACAGACAAAAGATAATTTATTCTATCTGAATGATACTAACACCACTTTCTTAATGACTAGAAACAAAGACATATGGTTGTGGCACAAAATATTATGTCATGTGAATTTTGACAACATGATGAAAATAAGTAGAAGGAGAAATGTAAGAGGCTTACCGATGATGACAAAGCCCGGCAACATCATGTGCAAGAATTGTCAAAAAGGTAAAATGACAAAGTCTAGTTTCAAAAGTAAAACACATACATCTGATGATATTCTAGAATTATTCCATGCTGATCTATGTGGACCAATGAGGACAAAGAGTTATTATGGAGATAGGTATTTTATTCTCTTTGTTGATGATTACTCTAGAATGATGATAGTTATGTTTCTAAAAGATAAATATGAAGCATTCAAGATGTTTAAATGGTATAAGGCTATGGTAGAGAAACAAAGAGGTAAGGATCTAAAATGTTTGAGATTAGATAGAGGAGGAGAATTTACATCAAATGAATTCACTAATTTCTGTAATGAGCATGGTATAAAAAGACAGGTTTCTGCACCAAGAACACCACAACAAAATGGGATTGTTGAGAGAAGGAACAGATCAATAGTTGATTGTGCTAGAACACAGATGATAGAGAAATACATCACCCAAATCTTCTGGAGGGAAGCTGTCAGTACTATTGTTTACACACTTGACAGAGTACAATTGAAGAAGGACACAAAGAAGACACCTTATGAGCTATAGTATGGTAAAACACCCAATGTAAGTTACTTCAAAATATTTGGTATTCAATGTTATATCTTAAAGGATGATAAAAATGGAAAGTTTGATGCCAAAAGTGATGAAGGTATCTTTCTAGGGTATTCCACCAAAAGCAAAGCTTATAAATGTCTTATCAAGGCTTCTAACAAAATTGTTGAAAGTGCAAATTTAAAGATAGATGAATTTGCAGAAAAGAATGAGCTAGAAAGCACAAAAGAACTAGAGGACTACAACAAGTTTGTATACTGTGAAGAACTCAACACTCTGCCCGAGCAAAAGTTCTTAATTCCGGAACAACAAAATGTTGCAACCGACGGTCAGACTGCAATTACCAACGGTCAGGATAATAATCAAAATAATGTGCAAGGTGATGAAGAACAGAATGAAGATCAAAATGTTGATCAAGCTTAGACACAAAGAGTTGTACCTATACTTGCAAGATATGTAAGAAGGAACCATCCAGAGATCCAGATCATAGGAGATAAGAAAGTTGGTACAAGAACAAGAAGTAAGTCTTTAAACTCAAATTGTTTACTTTGTGAGTTTGAACCAAAATATATCAATGCTGCACTTGATAATGAAGAATGGATAAGTTCTATGAATGATGAGATTGAGAAGATTGAAAAGAACAAGACATGTTCACTTGTTCCAAGACCAGATGACAAGAATTTCATCGATACTAAATGGATATTAAGGAATAAGCTGAATGAGAATGGAGAAGTCACAAGGAATAAAGTGAGACTAGTATGCAAGGGCTATGCACAAGAGGAAGGTATAGACTATGGAGAGACCTTTGCACCCATTGCTAGGCTAGAAGGTGTAAGGATACTACTTGCTTATTCTGCATTCAAAGGATTCAAGGTATATAAAATGGATGTCAAGTCAGCATTCCTAAATGGAATACTTGAAGAAGAGGTATACATTGAACAACCATAAGGGTTTGTCAATCCAGACAAGAGAAACATGGTATGTAAACTTCACAAAGCCTTGTATGGATTGAAACAAGCTCCTAGAGCTTGGTATGATCGACTTCATTCCTATCTTATAAGTATTGGATTTGTAAGAACTAGTGAAAATAGTAATCTTTATTTGAAGGAAGATACTGATGCTAAAACTTTGATTGCTGAAATATTTGTTGATGACATCATATTTGGAGGCAATGATATGCTATGAAAATCATTTGCAAATGAGATGAGCAAAGATTTTGAGATGTCTATGTTTGGAGAGATCAAGTTCTTTCTTGGTCTACAAATCATTCAACAAAGTGAAGGTATTTTCATTACACAGTCCAAATACATAAAAGAGGTCCTAAAAATATTCAAGATGGAAGATTCCAAACCAGTTGGAACACCGATGGCTATTGGATGTAAGTTGAAAAAGGAGGACAAGACAACAAAGTTAAATCAGACTTTGTATAGATCAATGATTGGAAAACTCATGTATGTTGTACACACTAGACCAAATATTGCACATGTAGTAGGAATTGTTGCTAGATTTTCTCCTAACCCCAGGGAATCACATATGAATGTTGTGAAAATAATTCTAAGATATCTAAAGAATACTAAGGAGTATGGCTTATGGTATAGAAGAGAAGGAAAATTTGAACTTAAAGTGTTTACCGACACTGATTGGGCTGGAAATCTTGATGATCGAAAGAGCACAACTGGAGGAGCATTCTTTATGGGTGACAGACTTGTTGCATGGATAAGCAAGAAGCAAGGATGCATCTCTCAGTCTACTACAGAAGCAGAGTATGTTGTTGTTGTTGCAAATTTCTCAAATATTGCATGGATCAAATAGTTGTTGGAAGGTATGCATATGAAGATCTCAGAACTAGTGATTATCTATTGTGATAACACCAGTGCAATAAACATTTCCAAGAATCCATTCATGCATTCCAAGACTAAACACATTGCCATCAAGTATCATTATTTGAGAGAACAAGTTCAAGCAAAGGAAGTGATACTTGAGTATGTGCAATCAAAAGAATAATTAGCTGATATCTTCACCAAGCCACTGCCCAAGGATACATTTGAGTACTTGAGAAAAGGACTAGGGGTCAAACCCTTGTCTACCAGTTAGTAAAAGACTGAAGGTTGCATCAGCCTACATATTATCAGAATATCATACATTTTGATGCAAGAAAAGAGATGAAATTCAAAGCTACATCTATATATAGATAGGTATATATCATAACCGAGCACTAGAACATATTGTTGTAATGATGATGGAAAAGGGAATTTCAAGGAATATATTATGGATGGAGAGAAAAGATTGTTTGACATGAATGTCAAATATTTGTTAGGCATTGTTATCAAAGGGAGAGAGATTATCCATATTATCATATTCTTCAGAAAAGGGAGAAAGATTATTCATTATCACGTTAATCCAATAGGGAGAGATTATATCCTTAGGGAGAGCCAATTGTATGAAAGTTCATACAGAGGGAGAGTTGTTGACAAGAGAAAAAGACATCAAAAGAGAAGAAAAGTAAAGGGAGAGAAATTGACATAAGAAGATGACACAACACATTAGAAAAATGAGAGCTGCAAGAATCAAATCTAAGCTAGAACAGAGCTTACTGATGGTCAAACATTTATTGGTTATCAGAACAAAAAGATTGGAAGTTTGATGAATCTCAACTGTTGTATTTCATATTGTATTAGAAATAATATAGTGTGATAATATATTATGTTGCCATCAATGCCAAAGGGAGAGATTGATGACATGTAACTGATTGGATGTTTGATCATGTTAAGTTGAAGATAATGCAAGGCATTAAATCAGCTAATGTATTGTATAGTCATTTATGTCAACTTGATATCATCTATACAGTCATGTACATAATGCCAAAGACTTCAAAGAATCAATGGAACAAAGTTTATGCTTTCAACAATGCATAAAAGTCAAGTATTCACTTAGTGAAAAACAACACTGACGGAGTTCACACCATCGGTAAAGGCAAAGAAGAAAAGTCACAATGATACCCAACGATCAAAAGATAGTGTTGCCCGACGAAGCAAAACCATAGGATGCCCGACGAGCTAAAAACAGAGTTTCCCGATGAGTAAAATTCCAATGATGCCTGAAGGATGGAGATCACGAAGGTAAATGGATTCACACCGATAGAACTGTCAATTGTCATCGACAACTAACTACATAAGTGACTGACAGAATAGAGAGTTCAGAAAATGACAAAATATTTAGCTGGAAAGAGCTAAAGATAGACTTAACTGGTTGTTTTCTTTGTTTTATTCAACCAGAGTTAAGTGATTGATTTAAAGATAATTTTTACAGTTGGCAAGAAGATAACTATGAGACAAATCAGGAGTTATGCTTTAAATATAATTGGCTGGATTATTTTTCATGCCAAGAATCAAGAATCAAGAAATAGTGAATATCATGTCTATATAAGAGACAATCTTAATTCATTTTCGAATGCGATTAAGGGGAGTGAATAGAAAGAGCATGCTGAAGAGAAACTGATGAAGAATAACTTCATACTGTCCTGATCAATCAAGATGAAGGAGAGCTAACGAATTATGTAGACACCGATGAACAGTGAACACAACATCATAGAGCAGAAAGTGTGGAGCACAAAGAATTGAATTGATACATGGATCAGAGAGGTAATGTACTTAAATAGATCTGAAAATCTACAATTCAAACTTGCATCATGAACAGGTCATAGTGTTTCATTTTAGCCATTGAAGCATCAAGTCTCTTAATAGAGCAGGACTTAACAGTCTTCTCTATATTGAGGTACATCCCAAGGAGTACCAAAAAGGTTGATTCATGAAAGTAGTATTGGATTTGCCCGATACCTATTGATAGTCTAAGAAGAAGGTTGATTCAAGGATGGTAGCAATAGATGCCCAATACTAAGTGACAACCTCTATTTATAAAATCCTCTAACAAGGTCACACTTAACAGTGTGTTTGTAACCTTTAACAGGGTTGGCTCCTAACAGGGCTCACTTCAAAAGAGTGAAAATTTGGGGTACCAGTCCCAGTGGTTTTTCCCCTAATAGGGTTTCCACGTTAAAAATCCATGTGTTATGTGTGTGTGATTCATTTCTTTATTGTGTTGTATTTGACATAGTTAGCACTGGATTGATCGGTATACTCTGCTTATTTATCGAGTTTTGGTAAATAGTTATACTGCTTATTGGTAATCAAGGAGAATAAGGACAGACAAGGAAAACTGACAGACAATTAAAACATTATTATTATTTCATGGCATGCATCTTTTAGGGACATAATAATCTAAGGTTTATAGATTGGTGGTTAAGTTTGAAGGATAAATTTTTGATGCCACTGATTCACCCCCCCCCCCCTCCCCTCTTAGTTATTACTAATAGTATCCAGACTTTTGGATAAGATGAGTGTATTGGAGACTAAGAAAGGTAGAGTAATATGAATATTTTGTGTGTTGAAGAGTTTAATCACTCCTAAACTATCAATTCTTGAAAACACCTTTCTAACATGGAGACAAGAGTGAAGGCACTCACAAAAAATACACCTATAGAACTTAAGGGAGAAGAAACTTCATCATTTTCCTTGAATGGACTGATCCATGTGGGTTAGATTTTGGTAAATACATTGACTACAGAGGTAAATATCTTTGAAACCTCTTTCCAAGACATACTTCACATGGTATGAATTTCGGTGAGCAGATAGACAATTTTGTTGTGTGTGTGTGTGTGTGTGTGTGTGTGTGTGTGTGTGTACTACATTTTGGTACACATTTTCCATTGTTGTCAAAGGGGGAGTAGTAGATATGAAAAATGTATAGAGGAGATTTATACTTAGTCAATATTTTGGTATTAAGCACTTAGTCATTTTTCACTAAGTGTTGTCATCAATGCCAAAGGGGGAAATTGTTGGAAAGTGGCCCATTTTGGATTGTATAGAGTCTATTATTTATGGAAATTCTACTCTTTTGTATGGTTTCTTGAAGAGAAACTTAGTTTTGATATTGAGTTTTATGAAAATGACTAAGTCTTGGAAGCAGTTTACTGGGTATAGAAGTACAGTTTTGATCAGGGAGCACTATATTTGATGAACTAAGTCATGTGAGATTAAAGGAAGGTATTTTTGGATATGGTGGACCTTTAGTTAAGGTCTCTTGTGTTTTTAAGTTCATTTCAGAGAGTTAAAGTTAGTTGACGTCATGCGAATATAGTATAGCAACAAAATAGAGTAGTTGAATGGTTGTGACAATTAAGGAAGTATAATGTGGAATCTAGAAATGATAAGTTGGATTTGGATTGGTTCCTACCCCACTTTTTTTATAGTATGATATTTTAATATGAATTTAATAATTGGATAAGTGTTGGACACGTTTAGAAATTTTCTTGAGAGTCGACTGATTATTAGATCGAGTATATATGATGTTTTGAGATGCGAAGATATGGATGAGATACATAGATGCATTGTGCTATCAAAATCAGACAAGAGTTAATATGAGCTATAATTGGGACTTCTTAAGCATACAAGATTCTTTTTTAGTTCACTTTTGGTAAATCATTGTAACAGAACAATTTTTCTGATTGTAAGAGCAATGTGCTCAGTGTATACCCCTAACAAGGTTTTCTATTCCTTTAATAAGGAAATGTACTAATGTAATATTTAGCTCCTAACAGGGCTAGGTCTCCTAACAAGGACACTATAATTTTAGTGCATAATATATGGGTGTCATCCCCATCGGGGTTTTCCCTTGGTCAGGGTTTCCTCATGAATAAATCATGGTGTTATGAGTTATCTTCTTTATGTGTATGTTTTTTTCATTTCATCTATTGTATGGTTATGTTGGAAATTATTAAGTTTGAATATAAAGTGTTCTAATATTGATTCACCCCCTCTCAGTATTACCTAATCCTAACAATATCATCAACATATTATGCAATTTACAAGAATGATCACCATTATACTCATAATAAACACAATGATCTAATTTAGAATGCTCAAATCTCAAACTCAATACATACATATTAAATTTTTGGTACCACATCATAGGACTCTATTTGTGTCTATACAAGGATTTCTTCAATTTAAAAATAAAATTAATTTTACCTTTTACCACAGGGTGCTATGGTTCTGTCATATAAATATCCTCATTCAAATCACCATGAATAAAAACGGTTTTCACATCCATTTGTTCAACCTCTAAATCATAAGTAACAAAAATAGAAAGTAAAAATCTAATTGATGTCATTTTTACATTAGGATAAAATATATCACAATAATCAACACCCTCAACCTAAGAGTAACCTTTCACAACCAACCTTTCTTTATACTACTTAATGCTTCCATCTAAACCAATATTTTTTTTCAACGTTCATTTGCAACCAATAGGTTTTTGTCCTTTAGTCAATGACATAAGATCCCATGTATCATTCCTTTTAAAAGTTTCCATTTCTCCATCCATATAAATGTTTTATGATTTTGCATTATTCATACTTAATGCCTCTTCTACAAATCCAGGTTCATCCATGCTAGTATTCAAAGCAAAAAAACACATCTCCAATCGTCACTTTTTATACAATTGTCTATTCCTTGTAGACCTTTGAAAAAGCTGAGTTAGAGGTTCTTCAACCTCTTCTGAAGATTCAAAGTTGGTTTATCTCTCATCAACTTCTTGTCCAAATTGGGGTTTCGATTCAACTTTCTCAAATGTAGAAGGTCATTGAATTATATCTTCCTTTTTAGTTTTTTTCAAGTTGCAATATAATAGAAGGAGAGTTAGTTTCTGTAACATTAACACTTCTACTATGTGTCACCTTTTGTGCAATAGGATCCAAAATCGTGTATCCTTTTACATCATAACTATATCCAATGAAGATGAATTTCACAACCTTTTGCTCCAACTTTGTTCCCTTCTCCTTTGGCACATATGCATATGCCTTGCAACCAAAAACTCTAAGATGTCTCAATGAAGGCTTATAACCCAACCATGCCTCAATAGGTATTTTATCAACAATAGCTGATGTACGAGACTTGTTAATCAAGTAGAAAGAAATGAAAATAGCTTCAACTTAATACCTTCATTCTAGGCCATCACCACTCAACATACTCCTAGTCTTCTCCATCAATGTTTTGTTCATCCTTTCTGCAACTCCATTATTCTATGGAGAATATGAAGTTGTATTCTTCCTATGAATGCCACAATATTTACAGAATCATTGTAATCATTAGAGAAAATATCACCACTATCAATCCTCAACCAATTTCTCATTACAATCTACAATTAAGTCATTTCTTTAAAAAAAATTAAATTGATTGAAAACATGAGATTTACACTCTATATAATATACCAATGTCCTTTTACTATAGTCATGAATAAATGAAAAATAATATGTATATTTTCCAATGGAAGGAAAAGCTACAGAAGAAAACACATCATAATGAATAAGATCCAAGACACCGCAATATTTATGAGAACTCAAGTAAAATTGAATGTGGTTTGCAAAATGCAATGCTCACATAAATCAAAACCAAGATTACAATAATTCAAGCCTTCAACTATGTTTTTATTTTTAAAGGTCCTTATACTCTTCTCTCTAATGTGGCCAAGTCTCTAGTGCCATAACATAATCTTATCTACAAGTAACTTTGATTTAGAAGAAAAAACACTCTTAGGTATCCAAAATCCATGAAAATATATTGAAGGTGAAACTCTCACCTTTCCTAGAAAAGTATCCACAAATTTTCTCTTCATAGAAGTACTATTACACTCAACAACGTATGCATACAAATTATAACATGTGCCAATTCTAACACCTCTAGAAATCACCATAACACTTCTCACCATTTTGTATCCTACACTAGAAAATACTACCTACATACTTGAATCTATTAGTTTTCTCACAGATAACAAATTTTGTTTTAGACCAGGTAGATGCAACATATCATTAATCCTTCTTATTCTACCATCACAAAACCTAAAATTCTAAATTTACCATGACCAACAATATTTAAATGATAATTATCACCTAAGTACACCTTATCTCCATTTAATTATTCATGTTGAGAAACTCATTCTTTATTAGTGATTATATGAAAGGATGCACCTAAGTCAAATAACCATGCATCAACACATGTATAAGTGACCAAAGCTACAATGAACACATCACCATCTTCCTTCTCGGACTCAAAACCAAAATAAAATTTATTATTTTCTTCTGTATAGTCCTTACAGATGTTTCTAGGCTTACCACAATTCCAACAAATAATATTGGAATTTCTAGGAGATTTCAATTTATTGTGTTTATTATTCTTCTTTTTTTTTTCTTAGATCTTCCACAAACAACTAGGGCCTCCATGGAACTAATGGATACCTTCCTCCTCATCTATTCAAAATAAAATAACCCACCACATCTTAAGTATTCAACATAAGAGAAGTACTATCAATGGTCATAACAAGAGAATTCCATGAATTAGGCACAAAATAAAGCAAGATCTAGCATTTATCCTCCTCATCTATCTTGACACCAACTATTTCCAATTGAGACACCTAGATATTGAATGTTTCTAGGTGGTTTGTAATTTTTCCACCCTCCTCCATTCTCAAAGAATATAGTTTCTTCCTTAAGAAACTATTATTTACTAAACATTTTGCTAGATACATCTCACCAAGCTTCTTCCATATCTTTTTTGTAGAGTTCTCTTCATGGAAATTGATTAGAATGGAGTTTACAAGGAATAATTAAAACCTTGGCTTTATGGTACATAACATCATATTTAGCACCCTCAGAAGATCTATAGGTTTCATGACATTCTCATTAATAACATCCCATAGATCTTAATCTATTAGCGGATCCTCCATCTTTAGCTTTCACATTTCAAAATTATTTCCATAAAATTTCTCCACCTATATTCTCCCGAACGAACTTACAAGCTCAACAATCTTGTAACAAGATCACAAAGTATCTTCTATAGAAGCTCCCACTCAAATCTATATTAGCTCAAAAAAATCTTCTATCCCACAACTATAACCAAAGGTGATTAGGCTTTGATACCAAATGTAAGGAAATTAGGGTAGCGAAGCAACTTCCTACACTAATACAGAGAGGAGGGTAATGCAAATAAATTTTACAAATCTTTATAATAATTACAAAAAATTAATAGAAATAAATAATAAATAACATGCATACCCAAAAACAATTATTTACAAGAAGAAAATAATTTCAGGAGAAAGCCCCACACTCCAAGAGCTGCCCAATATTTTATTCAGAAATCAACAACATATTACAATAGACTTGTAGAGAAAGCTTCTTACATGAGTATCACCAACAAATATCTTAAGGCATCTCAACAACTATTAAACTCTAATAACACAACACACTACATAGTTGTAATACAATCCCTTCTTGAAACTGGATTATCTTCTAGGGAAAACAAAGTGCACAAAAAATTCACCATTAGATCTATGACCTAATTATAAATGGTCAATATTTACAATGATAAATTATAAGTTAATTTTTGTTTCGAGGGCACTGCCCTTGAAAACCCTCATTGAGGCATGTTTCTCCCTAGACCCCCAGTCAGTCAAGGACTGAGACTAGAAAGGGAGAAACCCCTTGCATCCCCCAAGTTGGCAGTGACAACCCCAAATACCCATCACTTGCGTGTCAACAATTTCTTTTTTTTATTATTGTAAATTTAAAACACCATTTTCCCAACAATAAAAACCATTAGACACATTTAATAAAAAGTTACAAAGTATTTTAATTTCAATTTTTCCCGTAGTATAACATGTCTATATCAAGTCTAACATGTCTATATTATATCTAACATGTATTTATAA
Organism: Thuja plicata; assembly: GCA_018584345.1. NCBI lineage: Eukaryota > Viridiplantae > Streptophyta > Pinopsida > Cupressales > Cupressaceae > Thuja > Thuja plicata. The sequence continues at coordinate 868,062 of MU223796.1, forward strand.
TGTTGATAAGTAACATTTATGAGAATAGAGCAACCCTAATGAGCCTAGGACAACCCTAATAAACCTGGGACATGGATAACCATAATAATTTATGAACATAGATAATCATAATAATTATTACACATACACATGTGACATTCTTGAACATACATAAGTAGGTCATACACATAAGACTTGTTAGTAGATGCATCTTTTTCTTCATAGTCCTCATAATTTGCATACATTCTAGACACATAATTATCATTATACATACACATGAAAATTGCTTTGAGAATTGCATTTTGAAAATTTTGAGAATCATAGATACAAAATTCATCATAAAATTTTATTTATTCATTTTTAATCAAATGGTACAAAATTTTACATGCAAACTTTAGCCTATAAATATGTACAAATCGACTCGTGGCCTCTAAATATGTACAAATCAGCTCATGGTCATTTATATGTACGAAATTTGGCCTCTAAATAGAAACAAATCAGCTCATGGCCCTCTATATATACAAAAGTTGGCTTCTAAATAGGTACAAATTAGTTCATGGTTGTTTATATTTACAAAAAAATGAATTATAATGATTGGCACAATGAATAGATGATATTTCAATCAGCTAATGATATATACAAAATTTCCAAAAACCATTCTAACCTTTCATAGAATAAACCTTTGAACACACTAAAAACATGAAGTTGACCCAAATTAAATCTATTGAACCTTGTGGATCAAATCTAACTCTTATTGTGTCAAGCATTTCCTTGTGGTTAGATTCACAAACTTTCCATAAATTCTTATTAAGTGGTCTGCCATGATATTTGATCAGTTGAATATTCATTGCCATAATAAGGTTGGAGTAATGAAGCATATGACTATCTTTTTCAAAGTCCTTGAACAATAAAACATTTAATTTATTGATAGGGTGCCTTTTAAGTCATGTTTCCATTGTAGAATAGTTTGGATAACTGAGAGGGGGGTGAATCAATTATCATAAAATAATTTTCATTAACTTTATTAATTTGGAGCAACCTTAATTCAATCAGATAAATGTAACATATATAGACTTGAAAGCACAAAAGAACACTGAATACAATGAACACCAAATTTACGTAGAAAACCCAAGAGTAGAAAAAATACAAAGAAACTAATTCTCATGAAAAAGAACATCAGTGAAGGTAACACTAGTTAAGGTGATTTTTACAAAGGTTTACTATAGGTAAGGAATACTGTTAGTCAGGATAATTTCCCTAAGTACATAAACCAGGCTCTATCATAGATGAAACTGAGATAACTGCCAAAACAAGAAATAATGAGAAAGAATTCCACCACTTAAATATTTCACACCAATCACAACACTAAAGAATATAGAAATCTGGTATCATTAGTTGCATACAGTCGCACATATAATGATGTCTAAATATATTCTCTTCAAGTTTGCATCACCCACACATTCATATCTCTCTCCATCAAACATAAAACATACTCTAAATATATCATTCCATACTTCCATATTCGTCCATGTCACCCAAGCACAATATTAGTTATCATTTTACAAAGTCATTATATACAATTTTAAATAGGTCATATCAAGACATTCCCACAATGGAAGGAATGAAACATGGACCACACCAAAATCTCCTTGCTCAATAAAATACACCATCCACTCATTGTTAGAATTCAAAGAATTCATAAGCCAAGATCACCTGCATCAAAATACCTATCACAAAGGCAAAGAATGGAGACAAAACTCAAATAGATCTCAAAGATGAAAATATTCATTCAGAGAGAGAGATGAGGGAATTACAAAAGAATTGATAATTACAAAGTGATCAATCCTAATAAAGGATATTAAAACCCTAAGAAGGGTGGAGAAACCTAAGTTGTATGAATAATTAATAAAAGAATTAATTATTGCATGCCTAATGTTTAGCTTAAGTGAACTAGAGATAAAAAGATGACTTAATAATAAATCAATAATGATTTAATTAATAATTGAAAATACCTTTTTACTCTAACACCCCCCTTAAGATAAACTTAGGGAGAAGCTAAAAACCTATAAACAACTATTGAAAGTAGGAAATGGGTACTAACAACAAGGCATGATCAGGTACCCAAGTACAAAAAATCTCTGTAAAGAGGAGAAAAGTAGAAAACCCAGTGGAAAAAACCCCTCTCCGACAAGAGATGAAGCCTAGTGAAGGACTTTAGAAGCCTCCAAACTAGGGAAAGTCCCAGAAAATAGGAACAAAGATCAGGTAGAGAAGATTGTAATTTGCATGAGTGCCCTAAAATGGCACTGCTCAAATTAGGATGGAAAACAAGGCAAACATTAGAACTCAAAGATACAGATGGAAAAAACACCAAAGTCTGAAGAGTTGATAAAAAAGAACATGTAAAACACCTTTGAAGCATGAAGCTGCAAACACTATCAAAGAACTATTGTAATCAATATGAGTGCCCTCAAATGACACTACTCGAATTAGGATGGAAAACAAGGAAAACATTGAAACTCAAAGATACAGATGGCAAAAAACACCAAGTCTAAAGCCTCAAAAATAGGAATGAAATAAGAGTGTCCATATGGTAAATGATCCATCTTACCCAAATGCATAGGTACCAGCCACTGCATCTGCCTAGTATATAGGAACAAATACTGAATACATAGAATAACTCCATCGAACCAAGGAAGAATATAGAACCATTAGGAAATACCCCCTCATAATGTTGATTAGGGAGAGGCATGAAAGATACACTAAGGTAGACTGCCAAGAAATGCTGCATAATGAAGAACGTACAAGCACAAAATAAAGTATGATGTCGAGGATGATTAGTTGCTTGACACACATGAGGCTAATGTCATGGAAGGAACACTCATGTGACAAAGGTACAACAAAAAACCCCATAGAACTTTATAATATAGTGTGAGTACAATTAGGCACAAAATGTGCGGGATCCCAACCATGCATGATGACACTTTATCTCAATGCATTTGCAAAAAAGAAATGCTATAGAAAAAGATGTATACAATATCCAAAAATGACAGAAAGTTGTAGAAACATATGTAACAGCTAACAAGGAGTCATCTCATGCACATAAAATGATCCCAGGACCTCAAACATCCAAGATATCCACTAGAATGCCAAAAAGAAAAAAACTGAATAAAATATACCTGGAGTAGATTCTGGTAATGAGACCCATACAAGAAGAAGGAGAACAAAATCAACTTTCTAACGCCACGTAGAAGTTGAAAAACAGAGTTTGGAGGAGGAATATATGACGACCAGAGTGCAAAATGGAACCCTGAATTTGACAAGAAAAAAACCCTGCAAGATAGCAAAATTAGAAAACCAAAGCTAGAACATCAGGTCGGGCTCAGAACCAAATTTCTGATGATATCTCGTTTGGCAAAAAAACACCTCTATTTTCTCAAGTTATGAGCCAAAAAATGATAGGATGTCAAAACTAGCAGGGGTACCAAAAAAAAGATTTGAAAAAAAAAATTGTTCGTCGTCTCAAAAATTGTGAGTTTTTTTCTAGCACCTCGATTTATGTGCCCAAAAATGGGCACATGCAAATAATTTTTTTTTTTGCCTCAGATGGCAACTTCATCCAAATTTGACATGCCTTATAAGGAAATAGGGGTTTTGTGCATTTTGAGCACATCTGTGAGGTCAATTTGTGCCCAAAGTGCTCTAAATAAAAAAATCCCCTCTAGATCCACACAAATAGATATAAAAATTTGAAAACCTCGGCGCTCCATAAAATCTTCTAAAAGCCTAAGAACGGGCTGCTCCAGCAAGGCTCTAATACCATGTTAGAATTCAAATAATTAATAAGCCAAGATCACCTGCAGCAAAATACCTGTCACAAATGCAAAGAATGGAGACAAAACTCACATAGATTTGAAAGATGAAAATATTCATTCAGAGAGAGAAATGAGGGAATTACAAAAGAATTGATAATTACAAAGTGATCAATCCTAATAAAGGGGATCAAAACCCTAAGAAGGGTGGAGAAACCTAGGTTGCATGAATAATTAATAAAAGAATTAATTATTGCATGCCTAAAGTTTAGCTTAAGTGAACTAGAGATAAAAAGGTGACTTAATAATTAAATCAATAATGATTTAATTAATCAGTGAAAATGTGACTTAATAATTAAATCAATAATGATTTAATTAATAAGTGAAAATACCTTTTTATTCTAACACTCATCACACTATCTAAAAGCAAAGAATAAGATCTACACATTGCAATGCAAATTATGTTGTTTAACCATAATCGTTGATATCCATATAAGTTCGTACCCAAAAGAAAGTATCTTGGTACGCTACACCATGAATAAGACCAAGACAATCTTGGCCAAAGATAAAACATTATAGCATATCATATGACACATGCTAATTTTGGATCACCAAATCCAAATATAACCACAATCGATCAACCAATATATGTTGACATCAATGGAAATAGTAATAACCAAAATCACATTCCAACAATCTCCCCCTTTTTCATTGATGGAAACATTCATCAATGAAATAGAAAAATAAAGAAATATTAGCATTAGGTCCTCTTTACTTCTCCCCCTTTAAAAACAATGACAAAGGGTAAAACTCCTCTTGAAAAATTACTCCACTCCCCCTAAGAGGAAGCCACCAAGCATTGATCCAGAAGAAAATAGGCATAAAATACCCTAGAGCAATGTACACCCCAATGCACATTAGTTCTAACTAGGAAGGGGCAGAACCCCCAACTTCTGCCTGAGATATTCAAAAGTGTCCTTGCACAATGGTTTTATGAAAATATATGCAATCTATTATTTTGTAGGTACATGTTCAATTCTTTACTATCCAAAACTTTCTCCTTCAAGAAGTGATATCTAATGGATATATGTTTTATTCTATAATGTTGTACTATATTCTTAGAAATGTTTATGGCATTGGTATTATCACACATAATTGAGATTGGTTCATCATATGTTACACCAATATCCTTCAATGTTTATTTCATCCAAAGTACCTGAGTTCAACATGACGATGTTGCAATGTATTCACCCTCAACAATAGATAATGCTACTGAATCTCATTTCTTACTTGACCATGCAACTAATTGAGAGCCAAGAAAATAGGCTCCACCACTTGTACTTCTCTAGTTACCAACACAACCAACCCAATCTGCATTAGTATAGGTTGTCAAAGTGAAACGTGGATATTTGGGATACCATAGTCCAAATTATTACATTCCTTTGAAATATCTGAAAATCCTTTTAACAGCAACAACATGTGATTCCTTTAGTTCTTGCTGAAATCTGGATGCTAAACAAAGGATATACATAATATCAGGTATAGTAGCAGTCAAATACAACAAATCTCCAATCATTGATTTGTACTTACTTTCATCAACTTTGGGTGAATCATCATCTTTTGTTAACTTGCAAGTAAATTATTATTTCAGAAGGTAATAATAGGTGTAAAAACTGGTTTAGAATTCTCCAACCCAAACTTCTTCAACAAATCTCTGATATACTTGGACTGAGAAATGAATATAATTTACTTGTAATCCAAGAAATAAATTTAGCTCACTAATCATAGACATTTAAAATTCTTGCTACATTTCGTGTACAAATCTTATGCACATATCATCATTACCTCCAAAGATTCTCTCATTAACATACACTATAACAATCAACATCTAATTTGAAAAAACTTTGTAGTATAAGTTGTTATCAACATATTCCTTCTAAAAAATGTGTCCAATCAAATACTTGTCAAATCTACCATACCATGCCCTAAGTGCTTGCTTCAATCTCTACAATTCTTTCTTCAACCTGAAAACTACATTTGAATCAATCTCTGACTTTAATCCTTCTGGTTGTTCAACATAGACCTCTTCCTTTAGTTCTCCATTTAAGAATGTTGATTTTACATCCATCTAATAGACTTTGAAATATTTGAAAGATGCAAAGGCTAATAATATTCAGATCGCTTCCATCTGGGAAACAAGAGCATATGTTTATTCAAAACCAATACTTTGATCTAAGTGTGACCTATGAAAACCAGTCTTGCTTTGTTCCTTATCACCTTTCCATTTTCATCCATCTTGTTTCTGAATTCCCACTTTGTTCCAGTCACATTTTTGTCTGTTAGTCTAGGCACAAGTTCCTAGGTCTGATTCTTTTCTATCTGATCAAGCTCTTCTTCCATTGCCTTTACCCAACTTTGATCATTGCATGATTCTTCTGCAGTCTTAGGTTTAGTTTCTCATAGTAAACACAAAAATTGTTGTTGATTTACCTTACTTCTTGTGATAATGCCTTTATTCTTGTCTCCAATAATCTAATTTACTGAATGATTTCTCTGTACATACCTTAGAGTCTTACTGGTAGATTCATGAATCTATTTTGTCTCTTCTTATTCTTTCTTATCTTCTTTGCCTTTGTCCTTTAAGTCAGATTTATATTCAATATGCTTGTTAGGAGTTCTATGGATATCTTCATCAACTTTCACATTCGCACTTTCAACTATCTTGTTTAGTCTCTTGTTGTAATACCAGTACACTTTTCTCCTTGTAGAATACCCCATAAATATGCCTTCATTAGCTCTATTATCAAACTTTCCATTATTATCTTCATCTCTCTGAATGTAGTACTTACTTCCAAATTTTTTGAAATACTTTACTGTTGGAGCTCTTCCATGTCATAGCTCGTATGATGTCTTTCCATACTTTCTTCTAAAAAGTACCTTGTTAAGAGTATATACTACTGTTTGAATATCATCTCTCTAACAGACCTTTGGTAAACCCACTTCTTTGATCATTGTTTTGGCTACTTCTCAAATTGTCTAGTTCATTCTTTCCACCACACCATTTTGTTGTGGTTTCCTTGGGATGGATAACAATATTTTGATGCCATGTTTCTCACATAAATTGTTAAATTCATCATAAGTAAACTCTCCTCCTCTATCATACCTCAAACACCTGATTTTTCTATCTACTTCATTCTCAACTCTTACTTTGAATATCTTGAATTTTTCAATTGCTTTTGATTTTTCTCTTAAGAATGCAACCCAAGTTAATCTAGAATAATCATCAATTAAAAGCATGAAATATCTCTCACCTTGTAAGCTTCTTGTTCTGGTTGGACCACATAGGTGAATGTGTACAAGATCCAAGACACTGGTAGATGAATGATCTTGTCCTTTAAATGATTCTCTTGTCTATTTTCCTTCTTGACATCTTTTACAGATAATAATGTCTGATTTGGTTAGTCTTGGAAAATCTCTAGCTACACTATTTGAACATATCCTTACCAAATTGCTAAATTTAATGTGACACATCCTCTGGTGCCAGAGCCAACTGTCATTAGAATGCGATATTAAGCATTTCTTCACACTTTCCAACTAATACATGTTTCCACCTATCCTTACAACAATAATAATAGTTCTAGACTTCTAGATATCACATCCATCCTCCTCAAATACAACACCATAACCATTTTTACATGTATGTCCAATGCTCAACAAATTGTGATGCAAACCCTTCACATAGTAAACATTGCCAGTGTCATGTTTTCCATCAACAGTAAGAGAACCAATTCCAACAATCTGTGTAGTTTTATCATCATCAAATCTAATAGGAGCACCATCATAACCTTTAAGTTTTACAAACTTACTTTTATCACTAGTCATATGATTTGAACATCCACTATCAATCAACCATTCATCTTTATTTTTTTTGACATACAATGCATTCTTAGAGAAATCATTAGATCATGAACACCTGTTAGAAATATCAAATCTAGTTTCTTCTTTTTCAACCAAAAACAAGCAACCTTCTTGATCTAATTCATCATCTGATATAATGGCATTTTCATTAACATTGTAGCTTTCTTATTTTATCTTTTGAACTTTTGTTTTGTTCCTTTTTTCAAATACCTAGTTTTTATGTGACCAATGTTTCCACATCTAAAATATTTAAGAGGTAACATACATTTATATTTTCCAGCAACATTTTTTAATCTTCCTTGTGAAATTTGCTTCCTTCTCATCCTCTATTTTTGTGTCTTTAAATGTGATTTCAGTTTTCTCCTTATCTTTTCCAAATTTCCTCATCTCAAAAGTGGACAAAGTGTCAAATACTTGTTCTCTAGTAAACTTTTTTGGATCATAGAGTTCCTCAATTGCAGAGATCTTGTTGATGTAACTATTAGGTAGGGTCATCAGAATCTTTTCCATAATATCTTTATCTGTCAGAGTACCTCCTTGAATTCTAACTTCATTCACAACATTGTTACCTCTCCAAAAATAGCTTGCAATGTCTTCACCTTCTTCAATTCTCAATTTTTCATATCTATGCTTAGCAGTAAATTTCTTTGACAATTTAACTCTATCATTTCCTTCATATATCTCCTTTAACTTTTCTTAAACTTCAGAAGAAGTATTAAATGAAATAACTTTTGTTAACTTGGTTTTTTATAAATCACTAAAGATATCATACCTCACTCTTTCTAAAGATATCATACCTCACTCTTTCATTCTCTTCATGACATGAAATCACATCTATAGTAGTAAGACCATTCACATGTGCAACATATTTTGTCTCAACAACTTTCCAAGTAGTATAGCTTAGGGAATTTAGGTAACCTCACATTTTTACTTTCCAAAAACTATAGTCAGATCCATAAAACATGGGAATTGAAAATTTGTGTGCCATCAGATCTACCTCTAGTGGTTAAGATCTCCTCTTAGGAGTCAAATCTTTGATACCAATTGTAGAAGAGTCCATATAACTAAGAGGGGGTGTGAATCAATTATCATAAAATAATGTTTGTTAACTTTATCAATCCAGAGAAACCTTAATTTAGTCAAATAAACATAACATATATAAAATTGAAAGCACAAAGGAACAAAGAACACAATGAGCACTAGACTTACGTGGAAACCCCAAGATGGGAAAAACCATAGAGAAACTAATTCTCATGAATAAGAACATTAGTTAAGGCGACACTAGTTAAGGTGATTTTTACAAAGTTTTATTATAGGTAAGGCTTAATGTTGGTTAGGCTAACTACCCTTAAAACATAAACCAACTATCACAATTGAAACTCAGCTAACTGCCGAAACAAGAAATAATTCTACCACTGAAATATTTCACACCAACCATAACACCAAAGAATACAACAATATATTATCACCAATTGCATACAGTTACATATTTAATGATAGTTGAATATCTTCTCAAGTTTTCATTTCTCACATATTCATCTCTCTCCATCAAACATAAAACATCCTCTAAAAATACCATTACATTCTTCCATATTCATCCTTGTCATCCAAGCACAATATTAGCTATATTACAAAGTCAGTCATAGACAATTTGAAATAGGTCACACCAAGACATTCTTGTGGTGGAAGGAGTGAAACATGGACCACACCAAAGTCCCCTCTCTCAACTCATCACACTATCCAAAACCAAAGAATAATATCTACATGTTACGATGAAAATTATGTTGATGAACCATAATCACTGATATCCAAATAGGTATAGACCCAAAAAAAAAGTATCTTAGTATGCTACACCATGAATGGGACCAGGATATTCTCAACCAAAGATAGAATATTATAGCACATCATCCAGAGCACACTAATTTAGGATCACCAAATCCAAATATAACCATAGTCAATCAACCAAAATATGTTAACATCAATTACACCCATTAAAAATAACAACAATAATAAAAATCACATTCTAACACCCATAATAACAATAGACCCTATTGGGTACTCAATACTCTTCCATCAATGATTGTTTGAGTCAATTATATTCTACCTCAATGCAATGACACATAAAGTAATGAGTTCCTTCCTCATTTATTCTTCAACAATAACCATGTACACATAACCTACATTTTATTGAAGGATAAATTAATTCCAAAAGCCATGTAAAATGCAATAAAATGAGTTAAATTTTTTGTTTCAACTAAGTAATAAATCACAATACTTGGTTGCACTAGGTCAGATACATGGTCAAAGTCAATTGATACCTCAATTTGGCTCTAGTGCTCAGGGGACTTGATATGTGTCAAGGGGAACTAAAGGTCTAGTAATTTTTTTTGGATCATAAACTTACTCAATTGCAAAGATCTTGTTGATGTAACTATCAGGTAGGGTCATTAGAATATTGTCCATGGTATCTTCATCTATCAGAGTACCTCCTTGATTTTTGACTTCATTCACAACATTTTCAACTCTCTAAAAATAACTTACAATGTCTTCACCTTCCTTCATTCTCATATTTACATATCTATGCTTAGAACTCAACTTCTTTGACAATTTAACTCTATCATTTCCTTCATATATCTCCTTCAACTTTTCCCAAACTTCATAGGTGATATTCATTGAAATAACTTTTTTTAACTCAATTTTTGATAAATCACTAAAGATAACATACCTCACTCTTTCATTCTCTTCATGAGTCAAAATCTCATCAGTAGTAGTAGGACCATTTGTTGGTGCAACATATTTTTTATCAACAACTTTCCAAGTAGTATAGCTCAGGGAATTTAGGTAACCTCACATTTGTACTTTCCAGAAACTATAGTTAGATCCATCAAACATGAGAATTGAAAATTTGTGTGTCATTGGATCTACCTCAAGTAGTTAAGTTCTCCTCTAAGGAGCCAAAGCTCTTTTACCAATTGTAGAAGAGTCCATATAACTAAGAGGGGGCATGATTAGTTATCATAAAATAATTTTCATTAACTTTATCAATCCATAGAAACCTTAATTCAATCAAATAAACATAACTGATATAAACTTGAAAGCACAAAGGAATACCAAACACAATGAACACTATATTTACGTGGAAAACCCAAGATGGGAAAAACCATAGATAAATTAATTCTCATGAATAAGAACATTGGTTAAGGTGATTTTTATAAAGTCTCACTATTGGTAAGGCTAACTACCCTAAATACATAAACCAACTATCGCAATTGAAACTCAGCTAATTGTAGAAACAAGAAAGAATTAGAAAGAATTTCACCACTTAAATATTTCACACCAACCACAACACTAAAGAATACAACAATATGATATCACCAATTGCATAGAGTCACACATATAATGATAGCTAAATATCTTCTCTTCAAGTTCGCATCACTCACACACTCATCTCTCTCCATCGAACATAAAACTGATGAACTATAACTGATTAAATGTTTGAAGATGATAAGTTGATAATCATCGAGCTGCAAAAGTGAATGCAAGACATTAAATCAGTTAATGTATTGTATTGTCATTTATGTCAACTTGATATAGTTTTATTGTTCATACACATATTGATCATAAACTTGAAGATCTGAAAAGACAAATTTTATGTGGTCGGTAAAACTTAAAAGGTCTATATACACTAAGTGACAGTGAAGACCAAGCAATTCACAGTGTACACCAAGCACTGCAGTAACCGAGAAAGTGTTACCAAGAAAGAGCTAATTACTGAGCATAGCTAAATTTGTTATCGAGCATAACTGGAGTTAATGATCGAGCAGAATTGAAGTTAAAGAATGACAAAATTGCTTAGCTGGCAGAGCTATATTTAGGGATTGACTAATTGATTGCTTTATTTTCAATGATTAGTTAAACTAAAGAAAAGAGGTATATTTAAAGCATGTTTTATTCACAGTTACCAAGGAGAGATTTGCAGAATAAAACTAAAGCAGAGCTTTACGAGATAAAGAAAAGCATAGTGATTTTTGTGGATCAAGAAGTTATCTACGACAAAAACAAGGAGATTGAGTGGCTAATCATGTCTATTTAAAGAGACAAGGAATTCATTATAAAAAGAAAAAGGAATGATGATTATAATTTGTGTGGAGATAGAATTCTTCATGCAGATCTAATCATACAGACTGGAGAAAAGAGCCAAGGAATTATGCAGACATCAAGCAACAAAGGACAGAGAATTCACCAAGCAGAACAAAGAAAGAAAGCAAAGTAATTGAAGTGTATATTGATCAGAGAGGTATTATTGGACTAACAATAGATCTAAATATTTGCAAGTTAAAGTTATATTTTGAACAGATCATTTAATGTATCAGTTTAACCATTGATTCAGAAAATCTCTTAATCAAGTGGGATTTAATAGTCCTTATTGTATTGAGATACTTAAGAGTATCAAAAGGTTTTCTTGTTGATAGTATGTTGGGACTAAAAAATGCAGTAAGGGTTTTTGAAGTACCGTCTTAAAATTTTGCAATCTAAAACCCTATGATTGCCTTTTGTGCCTATTTGCCCAAATAAGTTTGATTATCTACCATGCATGTCAAGTACTTATCACCTTTGTTTTGACATTTGAAGACATCCCAGATCGTTAATTTTGATTTTTAAGTTGTTTCGTGATGTCTTGTTTTGAGCACTTGTCCAAATATGCATTTCTGCCTAAGTGTCAATTTGTTGTAATGGGCCCAATTTGCATTTGAATAACTTGTGTCTAATTGAGTTTCATGGGTCACCATTTTGGGAATTTTGAGCATGTATATCAAAGAGCCTATATTTCAAATCCCAAGTTATTTTGAGTCCGTTTGATAGATTTTTTGATCCCTCAAAGTTGGTCTTCCAAAGATATCTTGTTTCTTTGCTCTGCCCAGATTTCTGAGTAGCCCTGTTTGACTGATTGTAACTTTTGACATTGTGACCTAATTGAAAAAATTCCTTTTGTAATCCATTACAGAGATCAAATACTTCTTGAGTCTCCGTCTTCAAGTTATGACAAGTCTATTTGGTCAGTTTGCTAAGCCCATTCCATTTGCATTTTCTATCAGTATGCCAAACTGTCAAATGCAGATTTCTGAAGGACCTACTTTGAGGTCTTACATTTTTACATTCGGTTGAATGGAATGGAAAATTGAATGCTCCCCTGCATTGTAGGCATGTAAATGTGCTACCATGAATATTTTCAGCTCATGATGACTCTGTTTGGGCATTTTGCCAATCTGATTCCATTTGCAATTTCTAACATTTTAATGCAAATCAAGTGCACAGTTTGGTCAGAGGCCCTATTCGTGATGTCACAATTTGATTTCCGTGATTGGTCATATCAGGAAAATGGTGTCCATGCATTATAGACTAAATTTACTTCAAATTTGCAAGGTTTCAGGTCCTGAGGGTTTTGTTTGCACACTTTTCAAGATTCTTTTCATTTGCAGAAATCGGTATTCCTCATGTTTTCTTTTTCTGTAATTCCAAGTGGCTATCTTCGAGGATCTCCCAAATATGACTGTTTGATCATCATGAGTTGTCTTTCTAGATTCATTCTCTCCATGTCACATTTTTCCAATATCCAGAAGCTTGGATCTTTAGGAGGTCGTTTGACTTGCTTTCAAAATCAAAACCAGATGTGTTTCACTGTTATTTGATAGGGTGATTTGCAGAATTATTGTGAAGAGGTGACTTGGGTGTTTAAAATCTTTGGACCTATTGGGTTTCGTCAGATGGCATTTTGCGGTATGGAAAAATGTCAATCATAAGATGCGTATGGCTAGCGCCATGCTCTGGTTACTTGATCTTGTTAGTTTTTAAAGCCAGCCCCAAAGGTCAGTTGTTGCTTATGAGGTCAAATTGCAGAGACAAATTAAAACAAGCAATTTTTGAGGATTTAAATTATTTCATCTCGTGTTTTGTTAAGGAAAGCCTTTTTGCAAGATGAATGTTTATATGCCAGTCTATATGTTTGCTAAGTGCCATGATCCGATTGTGTGTTTTGGTTAGTTTCCAAAGGCACTCTCGGGAGCTATTTATTCAATCTAGGCTTTTGTCATGATGAATTGAATTTTGACTTTCAGTAGTGGCATGTTACAAGTTTTCAAGCTAAGGTGCATGATCAATTGGGGTTACTAGCTATGGTGTGAAATTGGGAGTTTTATCTGCAGGGGAAGGTATTGACTGAGCATGTCTATTTCTATATTAGCAATATGGCCATTCCATTTCCTGATGTTTATTGAAGTGAGGAACTTTTCTTATTTCTCAAATGGAAGTTCCAAAATCATTTGGCCATTGGAAGCTTAATGGTTTTCTATGCATTTCAAAAGAGGCATTATCCAAACATTTTTGTCATTTTGGTGTAGTTGTCAAAGTACTATACAAACAATTCCTGGAAACAGCCAACCCAAAGTGTCAACCTATGTTGAATTTGCTAGCAAAGAAATGGCTGGAATGACTTTAACGTTGGATGAGATATCTTTCATGTCCTGAATGTTGAAGGTATTACAAAATTCTATGTCAAATGCTTAACACACTATCCTATCTCGTCCTCCGATACATCATCCTATTCCATATTTTGTCATGTTTACAATGAAATCTGTATATCCAAGGGGCTTTCCAAGTGCATACAGAAGAGGAGGCTATATGTCAAGGCCTTTTGGTTCTCGCAATCTTCAGTGGAGGTGAGATAAAGAAAGTGGCACTTCTCAGAAGTCAACTTGTTCAGCCATTGACTCTCAAGCAGCAAGTAGCTCTGTGCCTTCCAGTGATGCCAATACTGTTGTTTCAACCACCTCACAATCCAACCCAAGGGCCACGCCAATTTGAATGAAAGTGGCTGTGTAGGTTTTCATTGAAATGAAAGGTAAAGCCCGCACAGACAAAGGGAAGACATTTAAAGTATTAATTACAATTTCAAATGCAATTTGTAAGTGTAAACAAAAAAAAACTAGTACAATGTTGATTGAAAGAAGACATTGTAAACATAATGTGTTGTACAGTTTGAATAAAGGCATAACAAAAGAGCATGTGGGACATGAAAGGAACTTGGATGGAGTAATAATGGAAGGTAAAGCCCGCATAGTGGAAGGTGGATAAGTTAAAAACTTTTCAAAGACTTTCAAACAACAAGATGCAAAGGCCCGCAAACAAATGTGAAGCATGGCACCAATGCATGAACGGTCTAACAAATGCCTTAAGAGCAAGGTGGAAGCACAATAGTGGAGCACACAAGTAGGTGAGTGTTTTGGAATGTTTCCAAATCATGGTCGTGTATAGGAAGCATTTTGTGCGCAGATCCATGAAAGGGTTTATTCCCACATGCATGGGGTTGTGTAAGAGATTGTTTCTTTTATAGTAGTATGCTCATATGGTAATTTGAAATGAAGAGCTAGAGCTCTTGGTGGCTGGAATGGAAAGTGCCACGTTGATTGGTCGGTGGGACCCAATTTTGGGCACCACAACTTAAAACTTTAAAAGGCTCAAATATATTAGTCCCACATTGCGCAGGAGGAGGAATTTCAAGATATTTAAAACATACAATGTGCAAATGGTAGTTTGAAGAAGCAAGAGGAAGCTACCCATGTGCA
>MU223796.1:887476-898508 GCA_018584345.1 Thuja plicata
TATATATATATATATATATATATATATGCACTAACTCACATCTTTGTGACTCATTTTTATTTTTAACCCCATATGTTATTGAATTGTATTTTCCAAAAGATACTAATTTCTTTCCAATTTCATGTGTTCTCTCTACATGTACACATCTTTGCATGTGTTGTAAACCACCACAAGTAATATATGATCATTTCAAACACACCATCTTATAAAAAATGCAACCATCATATCTCTTATATAATACACTTGAAATACAATCTCTTAATAAATTAGGAGGGACTTGTATACCACATTCATGCAAAACATTATTAGTGTGCAAAGTACAACATATATAATGAGAAATATTATAATGCATGTAAAATTCAATATGCATCCTACAACAACATGTAGTTCGCGCATGAACTTGAGCATAGGGTTGAAAAAAATTCTCATAAATTGTGTTAGAGTCACATCCAAAAAGTATTCGGGATGTGGTTCACTATTTTTAGACCTTATTCATCTTCTAACAACGTCTCTTTAATTGGGCAAAAATCTTGTGTTATATTGCCAAAAAAAATGCTCTTAATGCATCAATGACAACCTTATATTTGTGTGGAAGGTTGTCCAAGAATGCCCAAAGAGATTTATTATTGGGACCCTTATTTTTTTGTGTCTCCCTAAAACACGGTGTACTATTTTTCTAGTTATCTTTAATGACTCGTTTATTTTTCTTATCATACGAGATATTTTGGTTTCCTTGTTCATTATGGTAAGAACACATTGGGTAATGTTGGAATCTTCAGTGCACAATGTTGAACAAATAGCTTGATATGCATCAATTAGATTTCTCATTGTTGGTTTCAGATGTTCTTAAACCAAGGATTTTCATAGTGTCTCTAAAATTCATATTTTTAATCAATTCAACAATCAATTAGCACCTTCTAGCTTGATTTAAGATCTCAAAATAGTTTTCCCAAATTTTATTAGTCATTCTTCTACAAGTATAATTAGGAATTTTGTCGAGCATTAGTTTCAAAATGTTTTCATCAATTTCAATTAGATACTTTGGTTTCCTACATACAATTTTAGGAGATGTCAAGTTTTGCATTTTTCTTCATTTGTATTTGGTACATTTAGTGTTAAGATTGTTTTTTGTTCTTGGTTTGTGTTTGTCTCAATAGGTATGGTGATTAGAACTTGTTCTTGGTTTAAATTTGTTAGAGTAATTGGGTTCTCACTTAATTAATTAAACCATCCTGATTTATTAATTGAGTCCCTTATTACCTATAATGCTTAAAAGCTAACTTTAGGTACATAATAATTAATATATTTATTAAATTATTATTGTGCAAACCTAGTTTTCCATTTTAGGTTTTTATCACCTTTATAAGGTTTGATCTCTTTGTATGTAATTAATTCTTTTTGCATAATATATTTTTACTCTGCATTTTGGAGAATTCTTTGTGCTAAATATTTTTCCTCCTTTCTTCTCTTGTGACAAGTTTCTTGCATGCAAGTGGTTTTTGGGTTCTATGAAATTGTTTTTCTCAACTTCTACATGGTATCAGAGCGCAGACCTGTTGCAACTTGTTCTTGTTATTTGAAGAAATTCTTGGAGTTCCGAGGGTTTTAGTTTTCAAAGGTTTTGTCTTGAATCTAGGGGTAGCATTTTTTTCTGGGCATTTTGGGCTCAAACTAACCTCACAGGTTTACTCAGAAGGCCCAAAAACCCTTAGTTCCATATGAAATTTGTCCATTTTGGACAAGTTGACCTTTGGGCATTTTTTAATCAGGTTGTACAACCCTAACACGCAGATCGAGAAAACATATATTTTCTTGGGGAAATTTTACGGCTTGTTAAGGTTTAAAATTTTTTTTTAGAAAAATCCTTTGAAAAAAAGTGCAGAGTGCTTGGGGTACCTGCAGCAGTGGCCCCCACCGGTGGTCCCCACAAACCTCCAGTGCAGGCTGTGGTTCTAGGTTGAAGGCTCCGCTACACTGGCTGCACCACCTGGGCATCACCTACTCTCCTGCCCACACTCCAACTCAGCCAACGTGTCACCCATGCACCGCCCGAGTACCACCTCCACCAGTGCTCCACCAACACATCACTCAGGCGCCACCTTAGCCAGTGACAGTGACACCACCGATTGGGGCACCACAACACCACCTCATGTCTTCTTCTACATAGGTTTAGTTTTTTGGTGATAACTTGCGTAAAAAAAGGTATTTTTCAACCTAACATATATCATTGGAAATCTCTTTCTGAGCTCTATCCAAATATAGAGGATTCATCTTCTAATTTTGATATTTTCAACCATTATTGCCACTCAAAGTCAGGACATTTTTTAGCCTTCCCAGGGTTGTAGAATGTGCAAACGGACTTCATTTTTGGAAAAAAAATAGGATTTATAAAGGTGAGTGGGTGTACTTTCCAGAATTCCAACCTATTTCATCATATTATTTTGACTCAGGTATTCATCCAATAATTCTAACTTTTTTCCATCTTTCTTCTTTCTAGTTATTAAGCTTGTAGGGGGGGTTGTTTTCTTGTGTTGTGGGGGGTGCATATTTCAATTTTTTGTAATTTAATTCAGCAAACAAGACCCTTATACTTCTTTCTACACATTTTCTTTAAACAAAAAACCCATTCATCATGGCAGATTTTGATCGCCTGACACTACACAAGTACCATAAATGGAAAGTATAGATGTCTAGATTGCTAATGTCCAAGGTGTTATGGTCTTGTTTGGATGACATACATCCAGTGTTAACATGTCCATTTGAGGTTTTACATTAGTAAAATAGAATGGATGAGGCCATGGGTTTGTTATCATTATAGGTCTCAAATAGTCTATTGTTTCACCTAAACTATTGCACAACCCCAGCTAGGGCTATTTGGGAGAAGTTTGTTGATCTCTTCAGTACCATCAATTAGTTCAAGGCACTTCAAATTGATGCAGAACTGACTTCCTTGACACTTAATTTATCTCCCTCTATTGAGGATTTTTTATGATGTTCAAATCTCTACGCTCTTTGTTACAGGGTTGTGGGAAGAATAAAATAGATGATGAGTGTATCTTTCTGATTCTCTCCAAGCTTCGGGGATAGTTCCAAATTTTCTCTTCTACTTTCCATTCTACCATGGATGCACTGGGTCCTAGCTTTACCATGCCTACCTTTGAGGTAGTATGAAATTGTATGACACACGATCAGGCCAAGATTAAACAGTTAGATGCTCTCTCTAGCTCAAAGAGCCAAGCATTGGTAGACCAACCATCTCAAGGGAAACAAAAGTAGAAATAGAATTCGAAGACGAATTCAGGTGGTAGTGAGTGTTCCTCCAAACCCCCACCAAATTCTGATTCAAAACCACCACCCAACCCTCCTAAGGGTAAATCTTCTTCAAAGTATGGCGAGTCTTCCTCAAAGACTAAGAAGAAATCAGGTGACATGTGTAGTTTTTGCGGAAAAGAGGGACATACAGTTTCTAGATGTTGGAAATGGTTAGAGGCTTTAGAGGAGGCCATGCAGCAGCATAACATTACCTCACCTCAATCATCTTCTCCTTCCACAAAGAAATGTCATGCTCTTTCTGCATGAGCATTTCCTTTTGGGTCCACTTGGACACTAGATTCTGGTGCTTCTCATCATATGATTCACACTTAGTAGTTTGTTACTTCACTTGCCCCTTGTGGTACTTCATAGATTGTAGTTGGTGACTCTACACAACTTTCAATTTTGGGTTCAGGTTCTATCTCTTTGGACAGGGGTACTCTACAAGATGTTCTAGTTGTTCTAGACATCGTGACAAACCTCTTTTCCATTTATAAGATTTTCTACTCTGGCTCTGGTAAGACCGTTGAGTTCTCACCACATGATATGGTTATTCAAGATCTCCATAATCTTGATTTGGTTATAGCTACTGGGAGTGTTGATCTTGCATCATGTTTATATAGATTTGACAGATTTGAGCCTTCTGAGGGTACCAGTTCATCTCTTATAGCACAAGCAAATACAATGATAAATCTTTGGCATGAGCATTTTGGTCATGTCAATTATAGATATCTTTAATAGATGAGTACTCTGGAACTTGTTCTTGGGCTCCCACATATTTCCTGCACAGATGGTGTTTGTCAAGGTTGTGTGCTTGGAAAACATCATAGGGATTATTTTCCTTGGGGATGAGCCACTCATTCTTTGGCACCATTCGAGTTGATTCATAGTGACCTCATGTCATTTTTTACTCCTTTTTCTAGGGCCATAAATGTGCTTACTTATATTGATGACTTCTTCGAGTGTACATGGGTGTACTTTCTTAAGGACAAGTCTAATGTCTTTGATTCATTTTGCATCTTTAAGACATTTGTGGAGAAGCCGTTGGGGATTTCTATTTGGAAGATACATAGAGATAATGGGGGGCAGTATGTGAATCAGACTTTCATACATTTTTCCAGTGAGCATAGATTACAACATCAAGTTACTGTTCCCTACACCCCTCAGCAGAATGGTTTTGCTGAGAGAATGAACAGAACCCTACAGGAGATGGAGAATTGTATTATTCAGTCCAGGTCCATGGATGTATCTTTTTGGGTTGAGACAGTTAATTGTGCCAACTATATTCAAAATTGGATGCCTCATAAGGCATTTTGACATATGACTCATGAGGAGGCTTGGACTCATGTCAAGCCTAATGTTTCATCATTCAAGGTATTTGTTAGTGAGGCATGTGCATTTATTCTTGATGCTCAAAGGAGAGCCATGGAGCAAAAGAGCCAACCCCTCATTTTTGTTGGCTATTATGAACATGTTAAGGCATATAAATTGTTTGATCCTGATTCTAGAGAGGTCATATTTCGATGAGATTTATACCTTGATGAGCGCCTTCCTACATTGGATACCCTGTCTCCAGTGTCTACTTCACACCTACTCCTCTCACTACATCTCTTCAGGATTCCTTTGAGGATGATGTAGATGATGAACGACCTTCACCACCACCACCAAATACTCAACATTTTCCCAAGTGGGCATGTATTACTATTGAGGTAGCTGGATCTTTGGTAGGTGATCCTATAGATACTCATCGTACTCATGCTCAGACATATGGTTCTATCCTTTTGATTCATGCCATTTTAGATTATCCTCATAAGTTTTCAGAGGCGATAGGTCACCTTGAGTGGGATAGGGTCATGAATGAGGAGTATTCTTCTTTGATGAAGAATCATACTTGGGATCTTTGTCCTCTTCCTAAGGGAAGAAAGGTTGTTTGGTGCAAGTGGTTGTATTGTATGAAGTATGTTGTTGATGGTTCTATTGATAAGTACAAGGTATCTCTTGTTGCAAAGGGCCACAAGTTAAGGGTATTGATTGCTCCAAGACTTTTTCCCTTGTCACTAAGATGAACTCTATTTGCTTTGTACTATCCCTTACAGCTTCTCAGGGATGGCCCATTTTTTAGATTGATGTGAAGAGTGCCTTCTTGCATGGAGCCACATGAGGAGATAAATACAGAGCAGCCTTAGGGATTTGTGTAAGATAGTTCTCTAGTTTGTAGACTCCCACGTTCATCATATGGTCTCAAACAGGCCCCTCAAGCTTGATACGAGAAGATAAACTCTTTTATGCTTTCCAATGTTTTCACACACCATCATTCTGATACCATAATGTATATTCAGTATCTCGAGGGTGAGATTTGGATTCTTGTGCTAAATGTTGATGACCTCATCATCATAGGTAGCTCATCCTCTATGATTTAGGATGCTGAGTGAGCTTTGATGGAGCAGTTTGAGATGACAAATATTCATATTTTGCACTATTTTCTTGGTCTTCAGGTGATTTAGTTTTCTCATGGGATCTCCATTTACCAGCAAAAGTATGCTCTTGATATGCTTCAATGCTTTGGCATGCTTTATTGCAAGCCTATCCCTACACCTTTTCAGTCAGGTATTGTTTTGTCTTCCATTTTATCTACTCCTTTAGTAGATTCTTCACTCTACAGGCAGTTGGTTGGCAGTTTGTTGTACTTGACACACACACATCATGATCTTTCCTTTTTAGTTAGACTTGTCTCTCACTTCTCAAATGATCCACATGAGAGTAATTGGTAATCTTCCAAACACATCTTGAAGTATTTTTAGGGCACCACTTTTTATGGCATTCAATATACATTAGGAGCTCCTCACATTGTTGGATACACTGACTCAGATTGGGTTGGTGATGTTGATGATCATAAGTCTACTTGTGTCTTGTCTCTGGTCCTATCACATGGTCTTGCAAGAATCAAATAGCCCATGCATTATCATCTATAGAGACTGAGTACAAAGCAACTGTGCTTTCTAGTTAGGAGATTTTATGGCTTTGATAGTTGATGACTGAGTTTGGTTTTCCTCCTGATAGTCCCACTATTCTTTGGTGTGACAATCAAAGTGCTATTCACATTTCTTGCAACCTAGTGGAGCATCAACAGACTAAACATATGAGATCCACATGCACTTCATCAAGCAGTTGATTCATAATGGTTTTCTCATCTTGGAGTACATTCCTGCTGTGGACCAGATTCTAGACATCTTCACTAAACCTTTTGCATTGCCACACTATCTTCAGTTTCTCTATATGCTTGGGGTGAAGGAAGTTTTCCTTAGGGGGATCTTTAAGAGGCCTTCCTTTCCTTATTTTTTTCTTTCAACTTGTTCTTTTATCTCTTTTGGAGAGGGTTTTTCCCACTGGGTTTTCTCCTTTTCTCCTCTTTACAAAGATTTCTTGTAGTTGGGTACCTGAACAGGACATGTTGTCAGGACACATTTCCTGCTTTCAGTATTTGTTACTCGGTTTTAACTTCTCCTTTAGTTTATGTTAAGGGGGGTGTTAGAGTAATCGGGCTCTCACTTAATTAATTAAATCATCTTCATTTATTAATTAAGTCCCCTATTACCTATAATGCTTAAGCTAACTTTAGGTGCATAATAATTAATATTTATTAATTATTATTGTGCAAACCTAGTTTTACCTTTTAGGTTTTTGATCACCTTTATAAGGTTTGATCCCTTTGTATGTAATTAATTCTTTTTTCATAATAGATTTTTACTCTCTGCATTTTGGAGAATTCTCCGTGCTAAATATTTTTCCTCATTTCTTCTCTTGTGACAAGTTTCTTGCATGTAGGTGATTTTTGGGTTTTGTGAAGTTGTTTTTATCAACTTCTACAACATTTGGTTGATTTGGTTCTTGAGTTGGTATATATTACATGCCTTCTCTTTGCATTTTTCTCATCTCACACACTCTTCTCATTTGCTCCCTTTGTCTTTGCCTTTCTACCTCTTGTTCTTCAGATGTTTCTTGCTTGTTCATTCCCATTATTAATATTAATTATCCTAAATCATCATAAAAAAATATTAATGTCATCAAATTTGACAATCAAAAGTACTAAAAAAATAAATAAATTGAACAATCAAAGTTATTATTAATTTCAATCATTTGAACTCATATAAAACAAAGAAATCTCTTACATTGTCTAAAATTTTTGTAATGAGAGTAGAAACAATTGCAGTGGGACCTTCAATAACTTTTTTTTTTTTTGTGTTTTTATGGTCGTTGACAATCTAATTTAGCTCAAGGTAATGTGTGTGCTAAAATCCCTAAACCCATTCATATTTTTTCCCTAAAAATGATTGTAATCACATGAGTTCACAACATACATATTTTAAAAAATATGTACACATTATTAATGCATACAATTTTTTGATACTATGACCATTTCTTGAAGGCAATAAAGATGTGTGCAAATGTTTAGGGACCAAGAACGTGAACAAGTTAGGTTTCCTTAACTTGTTTGTGTTTATGGTCCCTTAACTTTAGTGTTAGCATTTAGAGAGAGAGAGAGAGAGAGAGAGAGAGAGAGAGAGAGAGATCTTTCTAGTAACTTCACCTTTTTAAGTTTGATTATATGTATCTAATAGTGTGGCCATGTTTGTCACACACACACACACACACACACACACACACATTTATGTATGTATGTATGTATGTATGAACCCGATTACAAGACTGAGGCTTGGGAGCTTCATTTCCCTCCTTTTAATGTGTTTTCTTTTTCTAATATGGTTTTTCAACTTCCTCGTCATTAGGTAAATACCCATTAGCAACTCAGTATTTGTAAAATTATCACCACAATTTTACATAGCTTATGGACTTTCTAACCATATATATATTTTTAGATTTGAACAACATTAACATTTTAATTTTTAATTTCTTTTACCAATGTTTTCACACTTCTCATAGACATAGGTGTAGTATTTTTTAATAACTTTTGACATACTTGTCCAAATTTGAAATAAATTATATATTAAATTGTTCTACACTTTATTATTTACAATTTAAAAATAATAATTCAATTTTCAATTAGTTTGGTGTAAGTTATTTGACCCTCATGAATAAGTATCTAGTTTTTAGGATGTGTCCACTTTGAAAATCATTAAAAAAATACTTACATGTAAATTACAAAAATACACAACTTCTAGTAGTCACTCTTAACTATCTTTGTATGAAAGGGTTTTTCAAAATACTAAATGCAACTATATCCTTTTTGACCCTCATACCAGACATTGTGTTATGTTTTACTAAAATGAATAGGAACATTTTTTGTGTGGGAAGTATTTGACCCCCTTAATCTTATCTATTTTTGAAAAAATTTAGTAGTTTATAAACTAGATTCATAGTAATACAATTCTTTTCCTTTTGGTATCTTTAAATTTTGAGTGTAAGAGTCTCAAATTGCCCCTCCAAGTTTAGGTTTAGGTCATTTTAGAAATAAAGTGGCCACTTATACCCCATTTTGGTTCACCATCATGGTGCACTTACCCCAATTTCCTCATTAACCATAGGGTTTTTAATTTCCTCAATTTTAGCATTTTGCACATGATCCTCACTAGCTTCATTATCATCCTCCTCACCCATATCATGTTTATTAGCTGAAAACATGCTTGAGAGACTATTATGTAGGTTATCCTATTGCTTAAACTCATCCTAGGAAATGTTAGGGTATTTCATGTAAAGAATTATCTTTAGTAATAAAACTATCATACAATAATGAGACATAGAATATTGAGTATGTTTCCTTCTAAATTCAACTACCATCCTAGTTAACATGTGATGCAGATAGTTGGACACATTAACTATTATGTTATGATGTAAATGACTTAACAACTCAAAATGTGTTGTATACAATAGAGAATAACATCCATCTCAAGTTAAATAATTGATTAAATGGTAGTTACTTCTCTCCATAGTGGGGGTAAAGATAGTTGTCTAGGCCCTTGATTTGTGGACTAAAAATTTTACCTTGGCCTTGCAAACTCTAATTGTGCTGATACTCCACTAGAGGATATTAGATATTCTTCCCCCACCCATGGAAGTAGTATGACATTAGAAATATCAAATTCTAAGGTATCCACATGAAAACCCTGTTACAAGTAGTGGTTGTCGTTGCACCAAAAGATCGACTTGTTAATGTCCGATACAACCACTAGATTTATAGAAGACACAGGAGGTTGTTAAACCATGTCATGAATCCCATGAGGGATGCTGGCCCACTGCCAATAATCCCCCTCCTAGTGTCACTCACCATGGCCTACATAATTCAAACCTGTGACCAAGCTCTGATACCACTTGTTACAAGTAGTGGTTGTTGTTGCACCAAAAGATCGACCTATCAATGCCCGATACAACCACTAGACTTATAGAAGTCACAAGAGGTTGTTAAACCATGTCACAAATCTTGCGAGGGATGCTGGCCCACTGCCAATAAACCCTTAATAATAGCTTCATTTTTCTCTTTATGCTCTCCATCATCTTGATGATGGATCAAAGACTGTAATTTGAAACCTTGATGCAAAAATGCTCATACAATCAAACTAGAAACAATATGCACATACTATCCACATCTTCAAGTAGTATAGTATGGTCTACAGGCTCTTGCCAAATCAAATCACTTGGCATGTTTAATTGCATCCTTTTTACTATAAATGAAACACAATTATTCCCATCTATACTATACCTTATTTCCAATTTTGACAACTGAATTGTCCCTTATCCTATTCTTTAATCTATCACTGCTTATCTCCTCAATTCTATAAAAACACGCCTCTTAATGTTGCAAATTTGATTCCCAATGCCATATGTAGTGCTTCATTGTGTTGTCTATTTCTCTATCACTTGTAAACTTTTATATGAATACATTAGGATCTTGCAACAATTTAATCAATGCTTTTCAAGTTTGTAACCATGGAGGCACTAAAACATCTAATCCCAAAGTGTGGAGATACTTTAGACTATATATTTCTATAAAATACCCTAATTACTCCCCTATAACTTAAATAACAATTTGTCCTCAAACTATCCAAACTAAGGAAGGGGTACATATGAAATAAACATGGATGATAACACAAGTTATGTGATATTTGATAAATAATTATTTGTGTGAATGAAATGGTTAATGTTAGAGTATTATTACCTTACGCTTATTAATAAAATCATATTGATTTAATTATATAAGTTCCTATTACTCTAGTTGCTTAAGCTTCACTTAGGTGCATTATTAATTAATTCTTAATTAATAATGTGCAGCCTTGTTTTCTCCTTTAGGTTTTCTATCTCACCTTTTATAAGGTTGAGCTTTGTACTTTTTCATTAATTCACATGATATTTTCGCTCTCACATTTTGAGTAACTTCTGAGTTCTGCTTTTTTCCATTTGGTTGCTTCATTCTTTGTGACAGGTTTATTGCATGCAGCTGGATCTTGGAGTTGAATATGATATTTCATCAGTTTCTACAGTTAATTCCAATAACAATCACATTAATGAACAAACACATGTTAGTAATAACTGAGAGGGGGGGTGAATCAGTGCCCTCAAAAATTTATCCTTTAATCTTTAACCACCAATCAATACACCTCAGATTATTAAGTCCCTACAAGATGCATGCCATGAAATACTTGAAATAATAAACTGTCTATCGGTTTACCTTGTCTGTCCTTATTCTCCTTGATAACTGATAAGCAGT
>MU223796.1:914439-939289 GCA_018584345.1 Thuja plicata
GTTATGAAGTTAAAAATTAAATAACATTTCAATGTTATTTAAAAGCACAAGGGGGTCGACCTAATTGAGGAGAATTATAAAAAGGCAATGAAGACAAATGGAATTCATTATTGGATGATTATTTGACCTTGTTTGTGAAGTTTCTCGAGCTGTGTGCAAGTTGCACAAGGGTTTCTGGTTTTGGACACCATTGAAGAACACAAACTCTTCATTGGGAGCTGCTTTGAGGTAGTGAAATATCTACCAAATTGTGGTAACAAGAGGGCTCCATTTGGGAGTTCTATTTGGGCTTCAAAGAGAAGGAAATACATCTAGGGTTTGAAGATTTTTGAATGTATATCAATTGCAGACCTAAAGTTTCATTTGGCAGCCATTAAAAATTAGAACTGAGCAATCATTTCATGATACATTTGCTGCTACAGTACCCGCGCTACAGTAGACGCTACAGTACCTACACTACAGTAACTTGTGAATAGTGAAACGCTACAGTGCACGGGAATAGTGTTTGGTACAGTATTTGTGCATATTGGTTAAATCATAAATTAAGATGGGATGTCTGTTTATCAGACTATGAATAGTAAGGGTAGCGGATTTAAGAGACAACAACTGCAGATATCAACCTCTCAGCATTCAACAGCTTGGTCAAGGTTCCTCCTATCAGGTTCTTGAGTTATTATTGCATTATAAATGCTTTATTTGTTGAAAGATTTGATTATGTATGGCTGCAAACTGTTTGTTAGAATGTCTCGGGTCTGAAACTCAATTCTCATATGTTGGCATCTGAATAAAGGAGAAATAAGGACAATTTGCTTATTCTTGTTGAGCTGACACATGTATATTGTCTTTGCAAATGTTAACCTTGTCTTGATATTTGGGATGTTTGAAAACTACTTGACAAAATGCCAATTTCTTGATGCTACTAACTGCATTGTAAGGGTCTATTAGTCGTTATTTCATTTTCCAATTCATGGTTGGATGTAAAAAAAAAGTTTATTTATTAGCATATGAAACCATTTCAAACAATCAAACAATCTAACCAGCAAGCTAGAAGTTTGCATCAGAAGTGTTTGACAATATTCCTTGGGCAAGACATCAAAAAATTTATATCAAATTGGGCAAGGGATATTTCAATGAATACCCTATCCTAAATATCCTCCATAATCAAACTTGGTTCTAAGAGGGCTCTAGTTGTCAACTAGTAATATTAAAGCTCCTTGAGACATCTCTAACTCTATATTTGTTCCAATAATTTGATATAAGCCCTAACATGTATCTTGAAAATATATCTCAAATGTATTTGCCTCAACGAGATCAACTTCACCAATTATTAATTGTAGGCAAGAAGATTAGTCACCTTTTTTTTATAATGATGTAATTTAATTACTCTATAATCAACCCTATCTTTTTTGTATTCAAAGAAAACATTTCTTAGGTTTAATTGTACATTTTTGTTAGGTGTAATATAAATTTATGAAACAATTACTTATTTTATGTGAAGATAAGCTTTCCTTATGAATCCTTCATGACTCTATTTTAATCTAAATTTATGAAACAACAACTTATTTAGTGTGAAGATAAACTTTTCTTATGAATCTTTAGTCACTCTAATTTTTTTTATATTATGTCATTTACTTACCTATTCAACAATCTTGGATATATTTTTTTGAAAGAAAAACATTGATCATATCTAAAATCCATTCAAAATTATTAACTTAGACCTAAAATTATTTTTATAAATATTTATGAATAAACTTGTTCCAAATAACATAATCTTAGAATCTTTTATATCTATCTTGAATCAATTCAAACTAACCTTCCAAAACAACAATCATTTCACTCTTTCACTATCTATAAAATGATTAAAAAATAATTTGAAATTCTTTTCAAAATGATTTTACTAAAAATCTTAAAGAAACTAATTTTTTTATATATTTGAAATCTTATAAATATAAATCTTAAACTATTAGAGGTAAACACAAAGTTGTCTAAAACTTTCTTATATTTAAGACATTTAATATTAGTCTAAATTGACTATTTACTTATAGATTACATTTATTTAATAATAGTTATTTTTCTAGGTAATCCATACAATTTTTAGTTCCTGCCTATTTCATAGGCAGTATTAGATGCAAGATATGTTTTTTATATTTCAAAAATATTTATATTAGTTAAAGTAAAGTTGCAATTTCTTTAACAAAACATATTTACAAAATTAATTTTATGTCATTTCATTGGCTAATGAACTTTCAGCGATATGGACGCTTTTTTCGGAAATTCAGTTGCTAACTATTGTTTACAATGCAATATTTTATCAATGTTTTTATTTGTGCCTAGAACTATAGGCATCAAAGTCTCTTTAACATGTTATTATTGTTTGCTATTTTAACCAATTAGATTGGAGATATTTTTTCATATGCAAATAAAATTCATTGTCTTTAAAGTGAATTTACAAGTTTTTAACCAAAAGATATTACAAATATTAATTATCTCAAATTCTATTGAGTAAAAAAATGTCAAATGTGATTTAAATGTCTTCTTTCACCCTTTTACTTATTGCCTTCATTTTGTGAACCATAAAATGAGATTTAAATTATATTTTTTGGTATTTTATTCCATGTTGATATTTTTTTAGTATTTTTTAGGAAAAAATTATTGGTTGATATAATCATTTATTTAGTTAGATATTATTCTATATATTATGTGGTAATTATTTTTTTAATTTTTATACTTTTACACTTCATTGAATGTTTTTTTGAACAAAATTATTTATTCATTTTTTTTTATTACTAATTATTTTTTTACCAATTTAAATTGAAAATTTTGTTTAATATAAATATAAATATTTGTTAAAATATAGATATTAATTTTTTAACAAAACCTAATTAATTTTAAAAGGTTTGGGATGGAAGAATCAATAGTTCACCAGACTTGGTGGCTTCTTTCCACTATTTTTATATATCTTAATTTAACACTTTTCAACCTTTGCATACATAATTCCCAATATAATTCCTACATAAAATAAATTAGAAAACAAACTTATTTATACATAAAATAAATTAGAAAACAAACTTATTTATACATTTTAAGAGTTCAAAGTATAATTTCCAAACTCTAGACCTACCAACATTTTATTGTAAAGTACCTTATTTATTTTTTAATACATCCAAACTCTTTTTTAAAGTTTAAACAATATTGGCAGGAACTTCGTTGCTTTGCAACCTTGTTTTTATTGTCAAAGCATTAGCGTGTTATTTATAATATTATAAAAAAAATGTTGACTTTTCTAAAAGAGTCGTTCAAAGTTTAATGGGGGAATCATACTGTCAACTTTTTTAGAACTGCATAGCGTTCTCTGCAACAACGTGAAGGCAAACGCTAATACCATTGGAAGAAATCCTGGTAATCATTCATTATTTTTCAGCTCTCAATTTTACATTGCATTAGTATGTTCATAATCCTGGCAAATTTGATTTCACTAGTCTTATGTGGATTCGTGTGGCTTTTTCTAATTCTAAATTTCAATTGATTTAAATCTTTAGGGCTCCCTGTGAACAATTTCAATGGCTGCAGCGCGCGGGGCTCGATCCTTGCTCAGGACCCTCTTAAGGCGTGATGGAAATCCATTAAATTGCATTGACGGTTTTACGGCGCCGGATTATTCTGGACTGTTGCCTTTTACCAGACAACTGGGGTCTGTTGCAAATGGAGAAAAGATCCGTGCCACTTTGTTTCCAGGAGACGGTATTGGGCCCGAGATCGCTGATTCTGTTAAACAGGTAGTTTTGATATCTGGTTTCTGGTGGTTATAAATTAATCTGACGATTTGATTGGATGCAAATATACCTATTATTTTCACGAATTCTGCAACAGAATATGCAAGATTTGCATTTTCAATACTAGGTTTTTGGTTTATTCAATAATCGAGCGATTTGATTTTAAGGTAAATTTGCGAGATTTTTTTCATTGATTTTTTGATATCGTTTGAACTGGTAAAACCCTAGGATCTAAAGGAACACCGCTTACTATCTGTGCGAAAATTTGATTTTCTATGTTATTTTCAAATTAATTTTTAAAACTTTGATAATATGTATAAGGGCTTACTCCAAGGGGCTGTGGTCTAGACATGAGATGGGGCGTTACCATGCCAGTGACCTATCAATAAATCCATTTACTTCTATAGTACTATAATGTGTTACTGTGTTGAATTTGGTAGTTTGATTTGAGGAATCAGAAAAATCAGTTGGAGATGACATTGGTTTCCCAGATTAACTTTATTTTACAAAAAGATTTTGCCTGAATTTTGAACGGAGGACTCCTTAAAAGGAGGCTGAGGTGCCGTACTTTTCGTTGTTGAAATTAATGTAAAACAAAATTCCTGTTAGAATTTACAAAGTTGACATGAGGTATCTGTAAGATGAAACTGCAGTTTATTAGGTGTCTTTGATGAAATTCAGATGAAGAAGAGCTTTTCCCCAATGTTGATAAAAGTATCCCTGACAAGCACAATTGCAGTTAAGAAAAGGCTAAAAGGGAGAAAACCCTAAGATCATAAGTTGGAGTCTTGGACTATTCAGTACCGTTGAAGGGCATTGATATATTTTTAATAATTAGTTGTAGTTCATTTCACAGTCATTATAGAAACATTTAAAATGAAATATAAAAATAAAATAGAGAACTGAATTGAAAGCAGAAACAAAACCCAGATAATTAAATAACATTAAACTTTTACACAGGAGTCATAGTGGAGCTAGTGGGAGTGTCATTAAAGCTAATACTACTGCAACTGGTGCTAATAAATTAAATACTCATTTGGATTCTCTTGATGGTGAGCAATAGAATCATTTCTTCTGCAGGTCTTGAGTTTGACAATGACCATTGACTACTTTCATATTTTCAAGATAATATTACATAATTACACTATCCACCTACATGACATCATATACCATGACTTGTGTTTAATAAATTTTCGACGATATTTCTTCTGTTAATTTTAATCATATTACATTGAATATATGGCTAAATTTATTTTAATGTATTTATTTATATATTTTCTACAGCCATGAGCCATACTGAACCTTGGAGCTTTAAAGAGTTGGCAGATCCTGTTTTTCACCATAACAATACTGGTACCCTGATAACTTAGCTTTCTGAGGAAATCGCTATCCTAGTGACCTGTTCCAGTGAAAGTTACCCTCTCCTTTGCTAGTTGTTCCAGCTGTACATGCAGGCTTAAGTTATGGTGTTGGGAATGGTGAATGAGGAAAGCCGCTGTCATTTAATTACCCTCTTCACATATTAAAATATTGCCAATGATTATAATTCATTTTTCATTTTCTCCATGAATTGGGTACACTTTCCTCTCACTGGTGCAGTAATCTTCAAATTGATTAAAAGTTACTCCCTTGCATTGATATTTCTTCTCTCTCTAGCAGTTGGTGGCCTGCATGACAATATGATAATGGGTTAATTACTCCCCTTTCTGGATTGCCTTGTAGATGACTCTATTTCCTCCAAATACATCCCTTTTCTCAGCTATTAAATTGTCACTCAAATCAGTACAAAACTAGGCAATATAATTCTTAGTTTATTGAATGCATTTCAGTCTCATCCTAACACCATCCATTTTGCAAATACTTACTTTAGGAGTAAGTGCAGGAGTAAGTGCATAGAATTGTACTATAACGTTGATGTTTTTGGGCCACATTATGAAGACTTCTCCCATCTTCTATTTCCAGCAGAGCTAGTATACTCTGGGCACTTGGATAGAGATTTTTCACTTGTGTGCTACTGTTAATGTCTTGGGATGTAGCTTGTGGTATATATTAATATTAGATCATGTTGCAATCGTTCCATTCCTGAATATGGAGCTTAGAACCAAGAATAATGAGTATAATACTAATAGCAGCAAAGCGATTGTGGTACTTCTGTAAGTACGTAATTAAGTAGTATTGATAATCATAAAGGTTCATAACATTGTACAAAACCTCACTATGATTGAGTTTATTAAGAATTTTCCCAAGTTGAGCATGTGACATACTATCTATTATCATATCTTAGATTGGGACAGAAGATGAGATAAACAAAAAAAGGCTCCTCTGCTATTCTATATAATTAAAATTGGGAGATAAGCCAATTTTAGGGATTGTGATAGTAGTAGCCTGATAACTCTTGAAAGCACAGATTCATGCATTTTGATGAATGATTGAAGGTTCTATTGAAACATGTGAAACACCACTTTCAAGTTGCTAAATAATGGGAGATGATATAGTGCTGGTTAACATAGTGTTTTAAGTGTAATGAATAATGCATGCTAACGTTTGTTGAAGCATGATAGGCAATTTTGAATTTTCTCAATTTTGTAAGTACTCATCAATTTGAATCCTATTGACTGCTCATATGTCCCTCTTATTGCACTGATGGCCATTTTTTATAATGGTTGTTAGGCTTCATTAAAGGTAAGCAAAGTTGTTGGGCTGGTTTGCTTGGCTACTTGTCAAAATTAAAGTACAGAAAATCAGAAGCAAATATTTAGGCCAGGAGGAAGAAGAAGACCTCCATTATACTTAATTATTTAATTTTTTTTAAATTTTTTTTTTGTGGTACAGAAGAATCAGCACTAGCTGGGATCCATTTGCAAGGCTTTAATTACTCAGCCCCTATTGCTTTTGGCCACATGAACTGACCTTACTCATGCAGCAGTTGAAACCTTGGGATTCGAACCTGCAACCTCTGTCTGTGTTTGTTAATGGCTTAACTGTCTAGTCTATGACCTTTGGACTTGATATCTAATTTTATTGGTTGTTTGTGAGGATAACTATTTTTCTTTCCAATTCTAATGTTTTCCATAGTACATAAATTGAATGCCACGGCGTAATAAATTACAGGACTGTTTTGATTGCAGGTTTTCAGAGCAGCTGATGTACCAATAGAGTGGGAAGAACAATATGTCGGGACTGAAATAGATCCTCGCACTGGTAGTTTCCTGACTTGGGAAAGTTTAGAGTCTGTGCGGAAAAATGGTATTGGTTTAAAAGGACCCATGGCTACTCCTATTGGAAAGGGCCACAGATCACTGAATCTTACTTTGCGGAAGGAGCTTGGTTTATATGCTAATGTGAGACCTTGCTACAGTCTTCCTGGTTATAAAACTAAATATGATGGTGTAGATCTCGTCACTATTCGTGAGAACACAGAGGGGGAGTATAGTGGCCTTGAGCATCAGGTAAACTATCATTCTCCTTATACGTGGTACATGCCTCATATGCTGCCTGGTTTTGAAGGACGACTTGGCACTATGAGATTGTGAGCAACTTAAATGGGTTTTGATGTTATTTTCCTTAAGAAAACAATTTTTAGCATGTCAACAATTGGTTGTATAATTTGCACATATTGGAGTGTAAATGAATTGAGCTTCTAAGCACTCTTTTTTTTGCTAATTTGTCTTCATTTATTTGTAATTTATTTAGTCACTGTAAGGATGCCACCTTGTTTTAGCAAGATCGAGTGAATGTCATATAGGTTGTGAGATGTTGGGAATCTTGAGTGTCATTTTTCTACAAGTACAGAGAGAGGAAGTAAAACAATTTTAAATAATGAATTCTCATGCATGGAGAATTATTTCTACGTGGTGCCCTATGATTCGAACTTGTATGATGACATTACTTAATCTATTCTTGTATAGATCATTCTGCACACTGAGAGCTTTGCCAGTATAGAAGCATGCATTCTGTTGCAAGTACCTTGGTTTTCATGTTAGGAGATTTGGAGTGATCTCTGCTTCTACAGTACTAATGTCTCTTGTGATGCCTATGCATGCTTTGTGTATCCCTTTGCCCCTCGGTTGTAATTTTTGAGTTATTTCCCCTGCCCTATGGAACCACACAAAACATCTTATCGCATACCATTTCACAATTTTATCACTTTAAGAGAGAACCTAGGTATTTGGCACATTTTATGAAGAATATTGGCTCTCTAAGTGTTATGTGAGGAAGCATGAGAGGCATTCTTGCATTTTTATAGGGCAAAATCGTGACTTTTTTGACTATTTTTTCCAAAAAAAAGTTGCGCTTTTTTCGTGTTTTGCATTTTAATGTGTTGGACGAGTTTTATTTGTCAAACTTGCCAAGTTTTTGGTGAGTACTCGCCAAAAAATCAGGGAGTGTTCTGGCTAATAAAAATGGGAAAAACTCGTTTTGCATTCTACTTGACGAGTATGCCATCTTTTACTTAAGTTCTATTTGTTAGCTTTGTAGTTTTGAAACTTTTAAAACATTTTTAAAGAAAACTAAGGTTCACTTGTAACTTACAATGAATAAATCACGCTTTAAATGTAATCTTACTTCCCTGTAAACTGCAAGTTGCAAATTTTACTTTGCACCCGGTTATTTCTTCTCTTAGCATCTCTGTCTTCAGTGTCTAATGCTGATTCTTTGAATCTTTTAGGCCCTTGTTTTCTGGTATCAATCATTTTTGTATGTTTCAGCGTCTATGCCAATATCCCTCATTCTCTTGTCCCTTCTATTTATTCATTTTGACTGAACTGATTTGTAGCAGCACGTTACTTGATATTGTAGAAGTATAAGGTGGAGTACACTTTCCCTTTGTAAACTAATGGCTTAATTTTTTAATACTTTGGGTAGATGATTATAAGCTCATGTTTGAGAATATGTAAATATATTTGAACATGTTTGTGGATCAGTTGCTTAAGAAAAATAATTTAAATAAATTTAATATATAGGTGAAAAAAGTGAGAAAGGAAGCTTACCTCTAGGGTTTTATCAACCTTTGCCAATTATTAATCTTAAGGTCTAAGATATTGCTGAGGCAATATGACTTCCATAATGTTTCTCATCTTGGAAGTGTTGATTTTCTGTTTTACATTGTGGAGTTTGCGTTCCTAATTATTGCTTTTACAGGTTGTGAGAGGTGTTGTTGAAAGCCTTAAGATCATCACTCGTCAAGCAAGTTCAAGGGTAGCTGAGTATGCATTTCATTATGCCAAGACACATGGTAGACAAAGGGTATCAGCCATTCACAAGGCTAACATAATGAAGAAAACGGATGGACTTTTTCTGCAGGTCTCTTGAAAGTACATTTGATAAATCATCTTGTTAAGACATTGGGTACCTTTATGCTTTTAATTTTTTGATGTAAATAGAATGGTTGTTTACTTAAGCATGTTTTTTCCTGAGATATTGTGAGTGGTTGGTGTTGATTTCTGGTATAACTAATTTTGAAAATGCTTTCTTCATGCTAATATTTGTTCCTGAAAGTTTTTTTTCTGGATGCTTATATCTTTTCTCACAGTATTGCCATTTCTCCTTTTTGCAGTGTTGTCGTGAAGTTGCAGAGAAGTACCCTTCAATTCAATACGAGGAGGTCATTATTGATAATTGCTGTATGATGGTATGTTCAATTTTCTTTCTACTCTATTCTATATAATCTTAAGATTCAATATTATTTTCTGGGATAGAATGAGAGCTTGTGATAAATGTCATAATGCATCTTAGCAATCTATTTACACAACATTGATATGGAGGGGCAAAAGTGTGATGGAATTCAAGTACCTGATTTAAAATGGGCAAAACTTGACAAGGAACTAAAAAATGATTAACAATTTGTATAATAGATAAATAACTAATTTTATTATTTCATGTCAAATATAGTGCATAGAGAAAAAATTGACTTATTACATTATCAAAATGGTAATTATAAAAGACTGAGTATAATTTAGAAAAAAAATGGAATTTTAATTTTACCTGAGATGGGTCTTGTAGAAAAACAGCTGGCCCTAAAATATTAGGCTGTTTCATTATGGAGCATGGACTTCTATTTCAGGGATAGCTCTATGTTTTTTACCTAAATACTCAGTGGGTATAAATCAAAAGAAAAGCTCTCATTAAGGTAACTTCTACAAAATCTTTTCAAAGTAAAACATTAACCTTGAACAAAAAATGCTCAATCTGCATGTGTTCTACCTTATGTGTATAAGGAACTGAAGAAAAATATAGGCAATTTTAAAAAATAATAACAATATTTTGGGAAATTTCGGGAAATGGCATGGCAAATATGGTGAGCAACAATAACTTGGGATTAAATGCGAGGTTATCAATTGTCCTGCTACCTCTGCCATGTAGCTAAAAACATTTTAGGAACCATACATACAAAGTACTATGAGTTAAAAAATTTTCAAGTGGCACTATTCTGAATAGTAGAGAAGTTTTCTGATTCTAAGGGGAAATCACACATGGTGGCATTTTGATCTTTCATTTTGTGTGACAGAAACCATCACATTTACAACTTAAAAATCTAAGGGATATATGGATATATGGATAAGTTCCTACAGAGCTCATTATCATATCTGTATTTATCCCAGGGCAGCCAAAGGCAATGCAGTCATTGTCATCCCCTGTCTATCTAACTGAATTACAGCATTAACTATAGTCATTTTGGCTGGCTGATATGTCAAAGAAAGAAAGAATGGTGATTCACATTTAGATGACATTTTGATTAGTAGTTAAGATTATTAACAATTTCAAAGCGACTTATGTTAATAAGGTGACAAGCAAACCAAGCAGCGATTCATGTGATCTGTCAGACTTTGTAAAGATGACTGACCAGAATTTGAGGGTAGCCGCTTCTATGAAGTAAGAGGGACGACTATGTATTAGGTGGTGGTTCATGTTTATTAATATGCAAATAAATTCATAATCAAAAGGTGGTGATTCAGCTTGAATTGATGTGCTAGAAGTAGCTCTAAGACACTGATTCATTAAGGGGCATGTCGTGCTAAAGGAAAGGTGCGATTTAACTAATGAAAAGAGATATTAACAAGAGTTGTGATTTGGATTGAGTAAGAGGTGCAATCTGCAAATAAGGTTATGGAGAGCAGTGGTTAATTACGAAGGGCTATGTCCCTTGCAAGGGACGTAAACTTTATGAAAGGTTGTGACTCTTCCATTATGAAGAGATAAATAGGAGAGAGAGTCATTTGTTGAAGGCATGGAGGAAAGGATCAGCAGATCAGAGACAAGGATGAGCATTTAATCTAATAAGTATTGCAGACTCGGAAAATATACATATCTATATCTCAATCCATCTATCTATCTATCTATCTATCTATCTATATATATATTTATATATTAAACAACAGTTACATACTTATCAAATATTGTGGTAAGAAGTAGAATGCATAACAATATGAATTGGCTAATTTGTTATTGGACTGTCATTTGATAGGAAGTAGGAATTTGTGTAGATATTCTATTGTTTCTAATGTATAATCAATAATGAATTAGAAATATATGCATAATTAATGATGATGATGATTCCTTTAAGTTTATAGCGAATCCACTGTCCTTTAAGCTTATAGCGAATCCACTGTCCTATTATGCACATATAGGGAGTGCAAATAGCATAAAGGTCCATTTGAGTATTGGTAACCCTGAGTGGGTTGGGAGGCTGAATGGTGGGTGCCATAAACAAGCTTTTGGGCTTGATGGATAGGCTTGATGTGCCTTGTATGTTCTCCCAAGTGCTTCATAATGAGGATAGGTTATCAGTGAAAGCCTTAAGGGAATTCCACGTGCACATAATGATGGAATGCATATAAGGGATGCAACTAGCACCTAAGTTCCATTTGAATAGTGGTAAGCCCGAGTAGGCTGAGAGTCTGAATGGCAGATGGAAAGGAATAAACTCAAGGTGCCTTATATGTTTTTCCAAGGAACTCCATCAATGAAATTAGTTATGTCGTACAATTGAGTTAATGTTCCTAAACCTGGTAGGAAATATATGTTTATGGATTATGTTTCAATGATTACTTAGCATAATTTCATTGTCTCAACCAGGATCTATCTTATTCCACAATTGGTAAATAGTATCACTAACTCTATTCCATTTCTTGTTTTACTTGGAATTGTGAATTCATTGCAAAAACTAGGGCATTGGATTAGGGGACATTACAGTCATAGCAGGGAGGGGTGATACAATTAAGATCTAAGGGAAGAACCCATGATAGGCCATCACTCTAACACTATGTTACCCCGAGTTTCCAAAATGGGGGGATGGGGAAACGAGTTTTTGGGACAGATTTTTTTCCCGGAGCAGGGGATGGCAGGGGACGACTATATAAATAATAGGGAAATTTTATAACATATAGGGAAATTTTAAATATTCATATGAAAACATGGATAAGGCATGCTTGTATACATTATAGAACCTTAACATATAACGTTTGTGTTAAACAATTTAAATTGCGAGTTCACATGAGAGTGGAAGTCAAACAAATTATCAAAACTCAAACATTATTTAAATAAATTTTATGGGACTGTCAAGGGATGGGTTTCCGAGTTTCAGGGATGTCCTTGTTTCCGAGATGATTCAAATTATGCTGGAAACATGTCCCCAGGCAACACTACTCTAACATAGAAATAATGAATAATAGCTATGTTAAACTGATGACCTTGAGTATGCGGATCCAATTACTAGACAAAAATAAGTTTGCTCGACTATATGTGGAAGGTGATGCCCAAGTTATAACCAACCTGGGATATATTTTGCATAATTAAAATAAAAACAACTAACTTGGTTTTAAAATCCCAAGATCTTTGAGTCCAAGACATAGATTCAATCCTACACCTCCATTGTCAATAGTAAATTGAATACTTATTAAAAGCATTATCAAATTAGTAACAAATTTCAAGTAATTAATATTAAAATTTGAAAAAGAACATATGAATAAGGTGGCAGATATGCTTGTAAAAACAATAGCAACACAGGTCCCAAATAGTAGGTAAGCCTTTTATAATGAGGAAAGCTCACTACTGTATCAAAGATAAAACATGGTTGCTATAGGGAAGCCCAAGCACCATGATAACGATCACAATGACTAATCACGTGCTCATAAAAAATAATGACTTGATGGAGTGTGTTTACTGAGCATGAAAAGAGAATTTTGTATATTTATTCATCATGTCTATTTAGGCATTACCCACAAACATCTGCTTGAGAGGAGGAATTGCTCCTACAATGCTTTGCGAAAAGAGGAAGTGGATGGCAAATTGTGCCACTCTTGGTTGCACAAGCTGTTTTCCATTTGTGCAGTCTCTCATCAAAGAAAGAATCCAACTATGGTTATAGATAAATTTTGTGATTCGTTTATCGTCTTCAACTATACTTTTGACCCCTCCAATCTCCCAATGCCCTCTAGCATCAACCCAAGCAATTTATAACACAAGGAGTCCAAGAAATAGTGGGATGTCTTTCTATAATAAGTCTCCCTGTGGCTACATATCTTCTTGCATTGACTATGACAATTTGGACAACATTCACAACTCCAAACTTATGGATTGTGTTGTCCAACAAATTGCAAAAGTCTTAATTTTTTTTGACTTCATGCAAGGCATCTACAAACTTGAAGAACATGAATGTGCTATTCAAAGCCACTAAACAATAAAAAAAAGTCTTATTCCAGTCAAGTATTCTTCTTCTTATCAATAACCTCTAGTTGTGTATTTTTTATGGCTTCCTCTAGCAATGGGCCTAGTCAAGTCCTTAGCTGTTAGAATCTTAAACCCATTACTAGCAATTGTCAATGCATTCACCAATCCTTTCAAAAATGAGTTGTCCTCTACATTGAAGGGCAAATTATCGTAGTGCCAAAAGTTTGTTGTTGCCAACCTATAGTCACTACCTTAAATGAAAAGGTTATGCTCAAACATTTCATGGAATTATGCTCCTCAAAGATTAATGACAATCTCATCTCCCTTATCACTTACAGTCACAAAGTGGTTAAGAATTCTGCGGAGAGCCTCAATACTATGGTTGGCAAACTTGAAGGCCTTCAACAGGAAAGGGCGGTGGTTGATGCTGAAATGTTTGAGAAGATGCAGGAGGAGAACACCGGCCCTTCTACAAGGACTAGAGCCAACTTGAAAAAGAAAGCTAACAATCAAGATATTCAAGACCTGATAAAGATAACTGTCAACATGACTCAGTTGGAGGCAGAGGCAGCGGAGGCTCTCAAGAATCTTAACTAGTCTGCTGTCCTGTTACTGGTTTTTTGCTGGCTCTTTGCTGTCTTAAGGCTGCTGGTTTTTTTATGCTTTTCCTTGTAAGCAGCATTTTGTTAAAAGGGTTTTGGGTCCCTTCAAAACCTGCTTGTTCCTTAATAAAAAATATTGCATGGAATAAAAAATTGCCCGAATATGGAAGATGGCTAGAACTCTCAAAATTGGGTGAAAGAAGACGGCTAGAATTCTCAAGAATGTCACTAGTAGATGAAAGCAGATCATGAGTGTGGGGGGAAACAAAGGTATTTGTAAATGAATTATGATTGGCATTCATCACTGCTATCTTACTTCCATTGTCCCCATCTTTTCCTTTTTTTTTCAAATATCAACAATGGCAAGTAGGGCATCTTTTTCTCTCATAACCTCTTTACACGCTTAAAGGCATTCTTTCATATCATGTACAAGTATCCTAGTAAGGTGATATTTTAATCTATTGATCCCTCCAGTCACAAGAAGCTTACAAAAATTATAATGGACCTTGTCCTTAACATTAGGTAGTGTTCCATTCTTCAATGCAAGGAATGCAACGACGTTCTCGCTGATACTTTTTGTTGAACTTGACTTCTGTATTTAACATAGAAACCCAAATTAGGAGAGTTTAAAACAAATGATATGGAAACCATATATAAAATAAAACATAAATAAACAATATATGGTAGGTTTAAGAAATTGTTGGGGGCAGGAAATAGGCAACATCTCCTCAAGGTTTGAAATTAAAAAAATTAAATAAATAGATACATATCTTTGTAAAAAACAATCCAAAATAGTTGGTGGGAGCTTTTTTGCTGGTGTTTTGTGTTCTTTAGGCTGTTAGTGTTGCTGCCTCTTTGTAGGCCTGTTTTTTGGTTGTGTTTTGTCTTTTGCTTGTGGTTTTCAATGCTTAATCTTCTGATGTAATGGTCTGTAAAGGGTTTCGGGTCCCTTCAAAACCTGTTTTTGCTAATTAATCAAAACATTCCAAAATAGTTTGAATCTTCACACTCCTTCAAAAATCATTCTAAACCGTTCCCTAGGGTTGGTTTTCCAATTGGCTGTAAACTTCCACATCTATTGATCGAAATAAACAAGACAAAACAAAATGAAAATTATAGTGTGCGATTTTTGATGACCTTGCCTCTGTCTATGAGTTGTATCAACTTAATGCATTTTGCTAGTTGGCTCGGGAGTTGCCTCAAGTTTTGATGAGTTTTCTAATAGAGCTTTGGCTAGGGACCAAAATAATGTACAAAATGTTGTGTTAAACACAAATGCATGTGTAGGGTTTAGTTCTAGTTAATGGTTATTGGAGTGGGCGGGAAAAGCCCTATGCAAAACTAGAAAGGAAGATCAAACAAATTATAGTTGATTGACTAGTGAAGTCCACTTAAATGGTTTCATTTATGTAACCAATTGTTGAGATGACCCATTAAGTAGATAAAAATTATTCGTCTTGTGATATTTAAGAGGGTGTATAGAATGTTGGAAAAAACTACTAGTCATTTGGTGGAGAGTTCTAGATTGGAGGTTTTTAATGAATTTTAAATGAACTTCCTTCTTTATATGAATGTGTATGCCCTTAATTATATTAAAGTAATATTATAATATTTAGTATAATGGTCATGTAAGTAACTTTCTTTTAAGTTAGTCAGTCAGTTTTTAGTAACTTTTTGTTCTTTAAGTTGTTTCGTTAGTTTAGTAACTTTTAATTCTGTCTTTAGTTCTTGATTGTTTCCTTTATGGAAAGATCTTGTAATTGCTTATTTGAGGTGTATTTCTCTCCTTTGTTTAATATTGATGATCAAGGTTATGATTTCATGATATTAGAACAGAGGATGGTTTTTGGCAATTTTTTCCAATATAAGTCATGGTTTGATTACCTAAATATTTTGAGGAAATTTGTAGAAGTTTTTTGTCCGATTTATTTAAAACAAAAATTGTGGGATTTTTTTGACGGATTTTTTATCGAATAAGCTTGTGGTTTTTCTTGAACATTTTGTGAAGAAATTTTCAGAATATTTTCAAAGGCTTTTTGATTGGTTTTTTGCTTAAACAAAAATCATTTTTTTTAGCAAAGGATTTTTTTATCAGTTTTTTGCTTCAACAATAATCGTGGTGGGTTTTGCATGAATTTTTCCCAAAAATCGTGGATGTTTCATGATTTTTTTCCAAAAATTGTCATTTTTTGCTGTTTTTTGGCAAATTTTTTAAATAAAAATTGTGGTTTATGTAGATTTATTTACCGTTTTTTCACTAGAAAATTGAAGTTTTTTTACATCTGCAAAGGTTCTCCATTCTTGTGACAGAGGGTTGCTGGTTTTTCTGATTCCAGCGGGTTTTACATGATTTTTTCCCAAAGGTCATGATTTTTTTGATGTAAAAGGGTTATGTTCAAATTTTCCGTAATAAATCGTGGTTTTCTTTTTCGTGGATTTGCTGGTTTTTGACGATTTTTTGAAAATTGTGGATGCTTACCTTTTTTCCACAAAACGAAGTTTTTTTGATGATTTTTTCACAAAATTGTGGCTTTGTCTTCGAACAAATGTTTTGACGGTTTTTAAAAAATCATGATTTCTTGCAGATTGTTTTGTGTCACGCCTAGGGTTTCTAGGGCAAAGAGTGTTCTTGCGAATGAGCTGGAGTTTTTGCCCAATTTTGTTACAAAATCATGTGTTGCTGTTTTTCTAAAGCAGTGGAAGGTTTCCAACGATTTTTTCACAAAATCGTGTGTGATCTCAGCATTGCATCGAGGGTTTGATGATTTTTCTACAAAATTATGGTGTTGTTTTACAACTTTTGATGATTTTTTGGCAAAATTGTAGTTTTAGAGTTTTTTGCCAATTTTTTTATTATCAAAAATCAAAGTTTTTTGAAGCTGATTTTTATCCCGGTTTTCGTGTCTCTGGATGATGGAGGGATGGCTTTGTTACCCAACATCATGTCAGAAGGCATTTAGTTTGTTCTTGTACTTGGCCATGTACAGAAGTTCTACAAAAAGCGGTTTGTTGATCAGAAGTCCAACCAATGAAGGTCTCAGTAGTAGACTCATGTCGCAGAGTGTTCTGAAGAGGATTCTTCTATGTGTTCATGGCCAAATGACCTACAGATTATGTCAAGTCTTTTGTAGGGTAGTTAGTAGAAGGACCATTAAGGGAGGGTATTAAAGTAATATTGTAATATTTAGTATAATGGTCATGTAAGTAACTTTCTTATAAGTCAGTCTGTCAATTTTTAGTAACTTTCTATTCCGTCTTTAGGTCTCAATCATTTTCGTTATGGAAAGATCTTCTAATTGCTTATTTAAGGATTATTCCTCTTCGTTGTTTAATATTGAATATCAATTGATTATCATTTCAAATTCTAAGTGCCCAAACCTAGTATAGTACCCTTGGTGTTCTAGGGATAAAAAATGGATTCCTCGATGCTATCTTCAACATTCACAGC
Organism: Thuja plicata; assembly: GCA_018584345.1. NCBI lineage: Eukaryota > Viridiplantae > Streptophyta > Pinopsida > Cupressales > Cupressaceae > Thuja > Thuja plicata. The sequence continues at coordinate 931,932 of MU223796.1, forward strand.
TCATAGGAGGTGTGCATGCTCATTAATTCAATCTAAATTTTCCATGCAAAAGGGAGGAATAGAGGAAAATAACACTTTTTAATTAGTTTGAATCACATTGGATGGTGGAGCTTGCATGCTAATAGAGCGCTAGAGATTCAACGCCTTGTGATGCAATCATTATCAATTCCTTGGCTCATGAGATGAATTGTTCGGTAGATAGCTTTATTCAATTTGCTATGAAGTACTAGTTTTCTTCAAAGAGAATAGACAAGGTGTTCTATATATACAACAATCTTTGACTTGGATGGATTAAAGCCATATTTCAAACCTTTAGGAGGAGAGTTGAGTAGACTCAGAATTGGGTTTAGTTAGTATGCCATTACAAAGGGCACATTCATTATATGGGCATTTTTGGATGGCTTTTGCAAAGAGTATTTATTTGTTTAGTTACTATAGTCTTGTATTTATCATGTTTGTGTGTGTTTTGTTAGAGCAATAGACTTTGGGTAGAAATAAAGCCAAACAAGCACTAGAGATTCAATGCCTTGCTATGCAACAATTATCAATTCCTTGTCTCATGAAACGAATTGGTCTATAGATAGCTTCATTCACTTTGCTAGGAAGTAGTCGTTTTCATCCAAGAGAATAGACAAGCTGGTTGACACATACAAGAGTTTTTGACTTGGATGAATTGGACCCTTATTTCAAACCTTTAGGAGGAGAGTTGAGTAAACCAACACTTAGGTTTAGTTAGTATGCCATTACAAAGGGCACCTTTAGATGATGGGCATTTTTGGATGGTCTTTGCAAAGAGTATTTAGAGCTTTGTTCAATGTATGTATGTATGTATGCATGTGTTTTGTTAGAGCAGTAGACTTTCAGTAGGAATAAAGCCACAAACAAGCAATACTTGTTCCTTGTAATTGTGCCTATTAATAAGGCTTACAAAGGGAAGGGAAGCGAAGCTGGCTCTCCATGAAACAACCTACACTAACAAACAAAAGTAAAATCTTAACAAAGTAGAACAACTCGCTTTGTGTGCTATGCTAAACCACCAATGTGCTAATGTGAAACCAATACTAGGTCATAAGTCCTATTAAACTTTAATATATCCAACACTTTCCTTAATGACTAAACCAGAATACAAGTCCAAGCTTATTACTAACATTGACAAATTTATGTCTACTAAGTGATTTTGTTGTTATTTCTACAATTTGCTTCTTTGTAGAACAATAATAAAGATAAGCATCTTCATTATTGAACAACTGGTAAATGTAATGTGGATGAACCTCAATATTCTTATTGGGTGCATGATAGACTAGATTCTTTCCCATCTTAAGAATTCCCTAATAGGGAGTGAAGTCGGTGTAGTGGAACAAGTTGAGGATTGATCAAGATCCTTTGCAACTACATCGCTTCACTTTGTGCTAACAATAACTTCATCATATGTGCAAAATTTGAATACTCACAAAATGCTAGATGCAAAGTGCCAAATTTTCGCTCACCACCTTACAACAAAGATTTTCTTGATTGTACAGACTGGCCTTCCACTAATGTTGCCATTTCATCTTCTTGAACATCCTTCAACATGGTGTAATGCCACTTTGGTCATCAATGCTCATTTTTTTCAGCTTTCTTGAGGGTTGGGTATCACCTTGTTTGTTATCTAGTTCATCTTCCCATACATCATACAAACTATTGTAACATCATTTTGGTTTGTTGTGTTGGCTTTCCTTTGGGTTTTGAGTGCCGCCATTAAACCTACATCCCTTTGATGCTCTCAACTCTGTTCTTTGTTCAAAGCCTTTTTCAATATTCACCCCATATTTATCAATGTTGAATTCTCATCACTGAACCACACATATGCATCCCCCCCAACCCTTGAAATCTGGGCGTTTCGGGGATGAGGGTGTCTCTGGGACATGGGGACACAGGGGGGAAGTTCCCGCAACACTGCCATTGCCGTTGGGACATCCTAGGGATAGCCAGGTGTCCCTTGACTGCCTCGGGGATGTCTAGAAGACTCTTGCGTTCAAGCCAAGAATTGAAAAAAAATTCTTAATTTTTCCTTGAAACTGAAGCCCAAGGCTGAATCCTCATTGCCAATGTGCTTGACCAATGCCTCTTAAACTCTATAAAAAGCTCTAAATTTCTCATTTTTACTCACAAACTCATTTCAACAACTAGGTTGAAGAGGAACAAAAGAGAGAGAGAGTGTGATCGAAGTGCTACAAGTGCAAGAGGGATAAGGAGGAGCAAGAAGAGGAAAAAGAGAGATTGTACACCAAGTTGGAAGGATTTTTCAAGCATATGGCAGGATTCATCATTCTACAACTGTATTTTGAATTTATTTTTCATTTATTCAAATTTTAATTTTGTTCTTAGTTTCGTAGACATGGCTGCAAGTGTATATTCAATGTGTTGGCATAATTGTCATTGATGTCAAAGAACTAATTAGTGACATGCATCCATTAATGTGTGATAAAACTATGGCACCTAATTTTGACACATAGGCCAACCCATGGCTGGTGCATTTATGGCTTAAAAAAAGATGCATAAATAATCTTTCATTTTTTATTGACGCCCCTCCTATATACGACCTGGTTAAAGGAAACAAATTATTTTAATTGGCTACTTTTGTTGAGTCTCTTAAAGGGACGAACCTCCTAAGGAGGGGATATGTTCCTCATAAGGGAAGAAATTATTTCAAATTAAATATCTTTTATGCACCTGTTCTGGCTGACCTAATGAGATATGTTCCTTGGTGAAGAGGTGCCTTTTGGAAGGAACAAATAGGAGATTGGTGAGGGTCATTTATTCACCAATTTATTAAAACCATTTCTCATGAAGACCTGCTTGTGTATGAAGGGCAGAAAAAAGGGTTTATTGCAGCAATTATTTATCATATATTTGAGCAGATTTACGAAGCGTTGAAGATATGTTAGCAACGATACTCAAATAGTGTGAAGAAATATATCAGATTTGCGTGCATAGTTTTGAAGATTAATTGCAGATCTGAGTGAGGGTTCGAGAGTAGAATTTCAAGGATAATTTGTGTGAAGTTGTGACAGACTTTGAAGACCTTGAAGTGATCTAAGACAGATCCAAATATAATAATTCTTTCACTTCTCGAAGGTTGGTGCCTTCTACGTAGAATATTCAGGAGGTTGGCGCCTCTTACTCAAAGAGATCAGATTCTCTTACTGAGTTCGTGCTCAGTGGAGGGGACTGGTGTCTCCTGCGAGTTGGTGCCTACGTAGTTGTAAGAAGTTCTTTATAAAAGCAATATTTTGTCATGGTTTTCTCCCACAAAGGTTCGAGAGTAGAATTTCAAGGATAATTTGTGTGAAGTTGTGGGCAGACTTTGAAGACCCTTGAAGTGATCTAAGACAGATCCAAATATAATAATTCTTTCACTTCTCGAAGATTGGTGCCTTCTACGTAGAAAATTCAGGAGGTTCGCGCCTCTTACTCAAAGAGATCAGATTCTCTTACTGAGTTGGTGCTCAGTGGAGAGGACTGGTGTCTCCTGCGAGTTGGTGCCTATGAAGTTGTAAGAAGTTCTTTATAATAGCAATATTTTGTCATGGTTTTTTCCCACAAAGGTTTCTACGTAAAATTGTGTGTACTTCTCGTGTTCCTTTTGTTAGATCTTAATTATGTGGATGCTTTGTTCATTGCTGTAAGATTACAAAAATTTCAAAATTATAAAATGAAAAAGTTGGCCGTATACTGATTCACCCCCCTCTGAGTATAAGTGTGTGTTGTCTTCACAATGATTCATTGTTCAATGTTTGTTGTTCATATTGTCAATTTGTATCAAGATTCAACATTGAAATTTTTTTTTGATTTTGTCAAACTAGGCTGAAACTTTTACGTATATTCTATTGTTTATTGTAGTGTCACAATGAGGTCTCATGGCATGAGCAAGGAGGTTTACAGTGAAAGAATTGAATCTGATTATGCACCAGCGGCTGAGGCTAAGAAGGGTGACCATGAGGCTGAAACCTAAACGTCTAGTTCCATGGCAATTGCAGCTGCAAGTATAAATTGGCCCTCCGTATTACTGGTAGAGTACACTAAGGATCCTTTTGATTGTAAGTCTCCTTTGAAGCAATTTGGAACAAAATTGTCGAGCAGTTTTGGGACATCCGAGGGCACAAGGCTGTGGAAGTGCCACTTTTGTGCACTTGAATTTTATGGCAGCATTACTAGAGTTAATGCCCACCTTCATATTCAAGGGAAATGCGTGTAAGCATTGGAATTTTTGGGGAATCAGGCAAATCTGAAATAAAGAACTGAGATATATAAGCTATGGGGTGTCATTGATGACAATGCAACTGCACCTATGTCCGCTTCTTTGTCTCATTGGCCACAAGCTTGTCAGAGCCAGCCACACGGTTCTACTTATACTTTGCAGAGGAAAGTAGCACAATGCTAGGTTCTTCTTCAAGGGCCCATGCAGGAGAGGTTAGGGAGAAACACATATTGACAAGTGATGCTCATAAACCCATAGCTGAATTATTCAATGCGCAACTGAACGACGATACAAATGATGCCATTGAGAAATTCTTCTTTGCTAATGGGATTCATTCCATGTGTCTCAATCTCCTTGTTATAGAGAGATGATGGCGATGGTAGCAAGGATAAGTCCATCATATGTGCCACCAGGGCAGATAATTGAGTACCACAATCTTCGATAAGAACTATTCCAAGATAAATGTATTAATGGAGAAAATGAAGGGATGTTGGGTGCAAAGTGGATGCAGTATAGTCATGGATGGGTGGACAAACATTAGGCATCGTCTACTCATCAATATCATGGTTACATGCTATGTCACATGGTTCACCAAATTTTTGGCTTCAAGTTCGAAATTCAGCAAACTTATAAAAATGCATGAAATTAGCATAAAATTCAGTTGAAAATTCATACGGGAAAGGGATGACTCTAGTTTTATAAAAAATATTTTTCGTTAAGCAATTTATAGGGATTTTTTGATACTTTTTGTTATAGATAGTGCTACGACCTTATGAAACATAGTATGCATGTTGAAGGATTTTGTCGGTGGCGGCTTGCACACAATGAATGTTTTCTATCTACGTGATAGAGGATTGAGGTTTGTAAGCATAAGTTTGTATATCACTATGGGAGGTTTGCAAAACCTATTGAAGAGGGGGCAAGAATTGTATTCAGCATTGCCTTGTTAGTAAATTTCAACATATACAATTTCTGCCATGGGAAGAACCTTGTATTCAGTGTTTTTCTTTTCCACAGGAATTTCCAATGAACCTGCATCTATGCGTCATGACCTTTGAGTTTGCAACCACCACACTTTACAAGTCCAAGATAGAGCAGAGAGAAGGGTGAAGGATGTAGTGAAGAGTGGTATTTTTTGGGGTGATGCAAAATATATAGTCTTCATCATTGCTATAGTTTCTAGGTCATTAGATATGGGGATGTCGATGCACCTAACCTTGGAGAGGTGTATGAGTGCATTGATACTATGCTTGACCAAATGAGGGCTGCCACAAGGACCCCACATTAGCATTCTACAATGAGCACATTCAGCGAATCATTCATCAAAGGTGGGAGAAGCTCAACGCTCCCTTGCACATGCCTTCCTATGCATTGAACCCCAAATGGTACAAGCATAGGATTGGTAGAGTTACACCCATAAAGGATGCTGAGGTGAAGTCAAGGTCCCTTTAGAGCCATTAAAAATATGTATGATCCTGTAGGGACCAACATTGTTCATACTGGGTAGGCAAAATTTGCCACTCTTAGGGGTTATTTTGAGGTGGCCAAGATGAGTATGACAACTATGGCGTAGGAGGACCCATTTTTGTGGTGGAATTGCCATGAATGATTTCCTTGACTACTGCTCTTTCCATTTAATTGCTTTCGGAGGTTTCTAGTTCTTCAGTTACTGAGAGGAATTGGTCTACTTATAGATTTATCAACTCTCTTAAGAGCAACAAGCTTACCTTTAGGAGAGGAGAGAAGCTTGTGGCTGTACATTATGCTTTGTGTCTCATTGACTGCAAGACACTTTTGTACAAAGAGACTCCAACAACACAGTGGGATGTAGAGTCAGAGGAGCTAGCATAGATTCATGAGGCTGCTATAGTTACAAAATTAAGGCTGGTTGGTATTAGTTTGGTGTAGGTTGACCATGTGGAGTCCAACCGTTCTAGCGATGAGGAGTTTGGGGATGATTAGAGGCCTTTACTACATTTTTTTATTTTGATATCATTGTGCTCATTGTAGTCATCTTTTTGAAATCTTGAATAAATTTGACATTTTCATTAGTTAACCTTCAATTTTAAATTGTTAATGTTGAATGTTCACTTCAAATTTAGTACCATTTAAGTATTTGCTATTTACTATTTCACTAATTTGAGTCCCCTTCGGCAACCATCCCTTTGTTGTCCCTTTGTCATCCCCAAACTTAAGACACTTTTGTTCAAATTTAGAATTAGGGCGAAAAGACAATTGAAAATATGCAAGGCATTTACTCATGGTCTCCTTCGTAACCATTCTTCCTACTGAGAAATATTCAATAGTGCCTTACAAGGACTTATGTTAAGGACATAAACAATTGTATTCATAGCTTCCGCCTAGTAATGACATGGCACATGCTAGTTGTGCACCATGCACTTTGCCATTTCCATAACTATCCTATTACTTTGTTTCACAACTCCATTCTGTTGTGAAATGCGTGGAGTATATAATTTGTGTATACCAATATCCTTGCAGATGTCGTCAACTTGGTAGGTCTATAGCTTGTCTTTCAACCATGGTTTTGATTGTAACAAATGAGAGAAACATTTAGGCTTATTTGTTTAGAATTATACCCCCATCTTCCTAGAAAAGTCATCAACAATCAGCAAGGAAAATCTTGGCTCCAGACACAGTGTCTACATTAGGCCTCATAAATCAGCATGATCTAGGTCCAAGACTCCATTGACCTCCATGCTTTGTTGATTTTCAAATGTTTGTTGACTCGATTTTCTCATTTGGCATCCTTTAAACACATTCTACCTTTGCTGAATGGATGGAAGTGTATTCACCATATTATTCGAGTTTAGAGACATACAGATAAATTCAAGTGCCCATACTTTTCAAAGCCAAAATATTTGTTGTTTTCCACCACTACTAGTGCACGCGATTACCATTTTGGGAACAACAAACTTGTACAGTCCCTTCTCTTCAATACCAACTGCAATCACCTTGTCATTGTGGAGACTTAGAGAGTTTTGACCATACATTTGATGGCTTGAACATTGACAGGAAAAAGAAGATTCTTAGTTCATTGATAGAAAGAATATTCTTGTTCATGCTAGAACATATCTAACATTCTTGAATGTATAGAGTC
>MU223796.1:941119-954740 GCA_018584345.1 Thuja plicata
TGCTTTATCTTTGTGGTTAATATATGAAGAATAACTTATAAGTAGTATGTGTTTATCCATATTTAGTATTGTGTTTCTTTGAATTTCCTTTGAAAAACATTGGCTGCAGTTTTGTCACTTTTCCTCTACTGCAAGATGGTTAAAAAAATATTTTGGCTTAAGTTGTTGCACTGAGAATGTAAAATGCATATTTTGTTTTGCAGCTTGTAAAAAATCCTACACTCTTTGATGTCTTGGTGATGCCTAACTTGTATGGTGACATTATTAGTGATCTTTGTGCCGGTCTTATTGGAGGATTGGGGTTGACACCAAGGTAATTTTCAATAACATCTTACCTTGCATGCCCCTTATTCTGGAATTAATGCTCTGAAATACTACGTTGTTTGACATGTATTGTGCTATAGTTGCAACATAGGAGAGAATGGTCTTGCACTAGCTGAAGCTGTACATGGTTCAGCACCTGATATAGCTGGCAAGGTGAGGTTCAGCATCAAAATATAATTATAAGTGATTTGAGTGCACTTCAGTTATGAGAAGGATGCGTATATCTTGATATTAATTGCAAAAATCTAATTGTAAGGCTTTTCTATTTTCAGAACCTTGCCAATCCAACAGCTTTACTTCTTAGTGCTGTAACCATGCTTCGCCACTTGGGACTGCAAGAAAAGGCGGATCAAATTCAAAATGCGATTCTGAAGACCATTGAAGAAGGAAAATATCGTACTGGTGACCTTGGGGGCACATCCTCCACTACAGAGTACACAAATGCTGTATGTGATCACCTTTGAGAACTCGGCATTTTCAGGTATCTTATTGAAATTCATCCACGGATTTCATTTAGATCTTCAATTTTGCTTGTAATTTTGCCATATAACAATGGCAGCTTTATATTTGCGGAATTTTCACCTAAAAAATATGACAGAATTTGATTGCGTTGGATTCACACGTGACAATGGCAATGGCCTTGGGCATGTACAATATGCATATCTTTGAAATCTGTTATAGGATTTCAGGTTTATAGCCCTTTCATGCAGTAGCTCTTTTCCACATTTAAGTCTTTTATTATGTTGGTACTTAGCTATTGTTGATTACATAATTATTTTTTAAAGCAGATTTGAATATTCAGGCTCACACTATTTCTGAGCTCTGATAGAGTAAATCTGCTGTACCATAGGTATTGCAAATGTTCAATATCTTTTTGAGTCAACCATCTTTTGGTCATGAAAACATGGAGAGGATATGCAGTCTTATTTGCCTTAAGCTGGTCCATATCGATCGATCCTTTATTCTTTTATTATTGTTTTAATGATCATCAAAATTTCATTGTGAATTTCTTATTGACACCCTTTTATTTGTTTATAATTTATTGTTGAAGATTAAATAAAGCAAGGAATAAGCTATATACTTCATGTGGTTTCTTATTACAGTTTTGCCCCATTTTATGTCTTCAGTGTGATTTTGGATGGTTACCATTAATCTCACATTATTCTTGTTTTTTAATAACGAAAAAACATATTAAAATCAAACAATTCAGTACAATATAGTTAAATGAATTTTTGATTCATCTAAAAATACTGTGATTTTGATAGTCAACTATTCTGGAGGACATAGAGAACAATCCCATTAAACAAAACACTCTAGAGAACGATCCCATAAAACAAAAAATTCTCGTGTGAGTGAGTTCAATTATGCAAGGGTTGATCAAAGAATATTCTTCCTATAATATAGTGCCGTTGCTGCAGTACGAGGTTGAAGGCAAAAGTTGCATTGGAAGACGATTATCACATTTTGACAGTACAGTCAGAATTGTTTGTTTTGAGCTAATATGGAGGGGGGGGGGTGACCTATACCAATGACTGTAATTTTCTTGCATAGCTATATAATAATCTCCAAAAAAAATATGAAATTTGCGCTGGTGTGCCACTATTAAACTTCAATTAATTTGAGTATTCAATCACAATACTGAGACAGCACTGATGTTTTTGATATTACTGTTGAATTTGAATATTTTACTATGATAAATGGTGGAGCTTTTTAAAGGGTTGGAATCCTAGTTCTTGCTTGTTTTATTCTTTTGCTTTGTACAAAGGTTTGGGCCCTTCCAAAATGCACGCTTACCTTAATAAAAAAAACATGCTAAACTTTTGATTATAAAAGAATTGATTGTTTGAATTTTTATGTCATGTCCAACAAATCAAACACTGCGGAGTGCTACCATTTAAATAATGGATATTGAAATATAAAAGGTATATAATATAGAATGATGGTACATAGTGACATGCCACCGAAATGACTTTTATATGCCGGTCTTGAATGAATTTCTTTGAAGTTTTAGTATTATTAATATAGGTTCATAATAAACTCTGCCTAAGGATAAGGGACCATTGATAAGGACCTAAACTTAAAATATAATGCATGGATAGCTGGATGTATGATGTTTTATAGCAAGTATGCATGTCTATATTTACATTTATTTATTTATGTTAAACGTCTTTGTATTTTTAGACAATTAATCTAAGATTGTTGTATTGCATATTAATTCAATGAGTTAAGAAATTAAAGGGGGAAAATTGTTAAAGGTGAAAACAGATTTTCCATTTTCAAAATTTAAATATAAAATATTGTTATTAAATATGACTCCATTTACAAACAGATGACATTCAAAAGTGTATGTTATCATTGGTTATTTTAGAGATCACTATGTAATTGCTAGACAATAGACATTATTCCATTAATTACAAAATGAATGAGGACAAGAATGAAAGGTCCATAGACAAAAGTAGTAAAAAGTAAATTGCATTCATAACCTATATGTGATGACTTGAGTTGATAGACTGAGATGACCTCTTTGTTGATGTATAATTTTTCATGGTTTTTAGGAGCCACTTGTACTTGACCCTTATAGTAGCTCTAGTTTTGTTTTGTTAATAGTTTCTCTACTTCGCCAACTATGCATGAGAATAAAAACAATTTTTTGATACTAATCAATATGTTATAAACTGCCTACTTAGGTATGTTAGAAACTACCTACTTAGGTAGGGATCATAGTGTAAGGTTATGAAAGAAAGAAAACAATACTTACTTAGACAAAACCTATAGAACAGGTGGATGAATCTTTTACTAGACATTATACTCGTATATAAACGTAAACTTGATGTTACAACATTTCAATGTAGCCTGCACTTTGATCAAACTAACCTGCCATTTTGTGTTGTTAATTTAGACAATATTGATGTATTTGGCTTAGGGAAGTATTGAATAATACTAACTTGTTAGATACATTCCTTAAAAGCACAAAACTAGTAAGTTTCAATTAGTATTCTCAAGTGATCTACATCGCTCTAGACAATTTTTTCAAACATGATATATCTTCTTTCTTTATTGATATATAAAGATCAAATTCTTTCTTTCAAATATATAGAAGTTAAATACCATTTTGCTTGAATTGAGATGAAATGACTTATTATGTGATTGTTATGAAAATTTCACACCTTGTATTTCCCCACCTTGTGAGCTTCTAAGAACATTCTTTTGTCTGCATTTTGAAGTACATTGTCTTGACACTTGATTTTCATTAGTTCTCCTATTTATCCTAAACATTAATTATCATCCAAATGCATTTAATCTTTTGATAAAATACTTTTAGAATTTGGATTATAAATTCTTTTGCTAGGTTCAAAATTGTAGTTGTAACTTTGATTCAAATTAATATTACATATACAATATTGACTCTTTTTCAAAGTGCAAATTGTATTACAAGCCCTAGGTTTGACTGAAGTCCAACTAATGTTTAATTTTGATTTTTGTCCAAAACTTTCAAGATATGTATAAAAAGAGAAACATCCTACATCATTTGGATTATCTCTTTATCATTGAGGATCATCCCTTACTATCCATGATGATTCACTTTAAGTGACTGGTATTCAATATCACTTATTTCCATGTGGTAGCACTATTTTGCATCAACGATTCCTATTACATCAACATTTTTGCCAACACGATCAACAATGTTTTTTTTGCTCGGTGAAAATATTATATTTTTGTTAATAGTATAATAGCTATTACATATATTTGTATCAAATATTTGCTTTTGCACTATGAACCACCACCTAAATTTCGAAGATTTGTTGCAAAATGTCTCTGAAATCCATGACAACATCACAAAAAATAGACAATCCTTCTTTACCCTTTACTGGCCTAAACCAAACGACTGTGGACAAAATATAGCCGGACAAGTGATCTTTACATCCCCATCCTAAAAAAATGTTTTGAAATAAAGCAAAATGGTCATTAGCAACCAACATTGAGTATGCATTTTTACAGAAAATGCCAATTTTATGGCCATTACCCTACTACCCCTCCCTTGTACACAGAGAATTAAAATAAACAGTTATAAGAAAAAAGGGCATTTAGCTCAAAGAGACTGATGCCTACCCCTTGTTGTCCTCTGTCTTCACACACATTAGGTCGTTCCAGTAGTTGCTCGACTCAAAGATGGGAGCCAAAGTCCCCTCTCGAAGCTTGGCCTCCTCCTGCACCCTTGTTAAAACTTCAAGCTCCTGCAAAAAATTGAGCAGACACTCCCAACCAACCTTGACCTTTTCCCTTCTATCTTTTCGGGAGCCCTTGTCACTCCAAATGATGAAGGGCTTCATCCCATCGCCACTAGTTTCCACCGCATGCCAAAAACCGCCTGCAGGCCTAAATCCTTTTCCTGGCACAACCATTTCCAACAGAGCCTCCAACCCCATAATCTAATCCTCCTTAATGCATTCCTTCCCCCAGTATAAAATCCAGGATTTGCAAGAACTTGGGGTTGTGAATCTTAAATTTTTTTTCAATCTCTTCTAAAAAATATCCCCCAAAATGACTTGTTGTTTAGCAGTCAAAACTGTGATATTGGCCTCCATAATTCTTGCACAACCACCCCCCACACATCTTTAGATACTAAATCTGAGAAATTCAATCTATCAATATCCCTTTATAGAAAAATCTTGGGAATGATAATCCCGTAATAAATGGACCCTGAGCATATTCGTTATTTCCATCTTCTCCCACTCTACGAAATGAATTCTCACGTAGGCAGTGTACCACATTGATCCTGCTTATGTAGGTTGTGTACTACATCGATCATTCTGGCCATGTCTACGGGGCAGAAAATTTGCATCTGATGGGACATTTTGTTTTGATTTATTAATTAAATTTAAAATCACATACTACCTGATGGGACATTTTGTTTTGATTTATTAATTAAATTTAAAATCACATACAGTAGTATGTGATTTTAAATTTAATTAATAAATCAAAACAAAATGTCCCATCAGGTGCAAATTTTCTGCCCCGTAGACATTTTCGATCCTCTTTCAATGTGAGATCATTGAATCAATCTCAACGTAACTTTCTATCATTGCGTATTAATAAGACTGCCCATTTTGACATCGTATCCACTATTTCATTCCCGTCTCGGTATTTATGGGGAATCTTGAACTCTTGAAAATATATCATTAAGCTACATGTGGCTAAAATAAATTTATTAATAGCCCACGTTAAAGTTGAACCTTGAATCAATGCATTTATTATCACTAAAGAATCCCCCTCCAAATGTATTCTCTGCAACCAGAGAGTTTTGGCTAATAAGACACCCTCATAAGAAGACTGGGCTTCGACCATGGTTGTTTATCTCATCATGCAATCTTTTTGCTCCAATTGTCACAATATGTCCTTCAGAATTTTTGATTACTATTGTAGCTCCGAATGGACCTAGATTACCTTTCGCTGCTCCATCGAAATTTACTTTCATCCAACCTTATTCTAGTGCCACCCATTTCACATCTTTATTTGCCCCCGACATGGGATAAACCCTATTAATGGGCCACTCTAAAACCATATTTATTTTAGTAGTTAGTTGCAATTACAATTTGTTCATCTCAAGTTATCAACATCATAGACATAACATTTACATTTGTTGTTTGTTGTTTCTAATTCCATCAAAGTTGTTGAATCAATCAATAGGGCTTGCCTAAGGCATATGAAGGGAATGAGTCAATTTCTCATCTTTCTAGTCCCAATAGTGCTCTCAACACTAGCAAGATTTCTAATTGAAAGCATAGGTAGAGGAAAATATTTATTATAGGTACAAAAGATTCAAAGATGTGTGAGAGCCTTTCACTACTAATATTATGACAATTGCCAAATACAAGGACAAGACACAAGCATAAAATCCAAAACCTTATGGACAAAAAGGTGATGTAAGATGAGGATATTGATGACTATAAATATATACCTTCGACACTTGTTCAAGATAGGAAGGATTCTTATGAAGTCATTGACAAGATAATCATTTTTAGGGTTTGTTTCTTTTTTCTTTTTCTTTTTTTCCTTTTAGTTTATAGTTTATTATTATTATTTTATATTTTTTAATTAATTTTTTTTTTCTTGTCTTTTTTCTTTTATTATTCATTTTTTCAGTTTCTTTTTCTTCCCCCTTATTTCTTTTTAGGTTTTGGTGAACTTCCTCTCCTTGTTCCACGTGCCCTCCCTCTCTCTTTTTAGTCTCCCTGATCTGCTACATTCTTTTCTCCTCTCTTTTATAGCTATCATCCTGATGATGGATCATGGAGTGTGATCTGAAAAACGTTGATGAAAAAAGTGCTACATAGGCAAAATCCAGAAGCCATAAACTACTAAGATAATCATGGTTGTATGATCAACAAAATATCTACATCTAGCACATCACATGACACACAAAATGAAGAGCAATACAAGGTATACATACACGTGAATAATAATGGAGCAATATATAGTGGTATGCTTACACAAGTACATATTGAAAATCATAGTGAGGCAAAGGGTACAAAGGATATATCTCAAGAGAAAGACAAGACATCTTTAAATCGAAAGTGCCATCACTACATGTCATCTTTGTTCATACAGTGACATTTGTCGATAATACTTCATACATATATCATGATATCAAAGAGAAGGGTCCCATTAGAAGCAACAATTTATGTGACACTTCATCTAAATTTCTTTATATCTATGATTTGCACATGTTGTTTTAATGTTTTTCAATTAGTCTTACAAATTGAGGGCAAGGTGGTTCACTTTGTTAAACAATTTATTAATTTACAACCACTTGCAAAGCAAGTCTTCCCCACTGAGTATACAATGTTGATTCCCAAAGTTATTTATACAGCATGGTAGTACTTACAAAAGACACCATAAAAACTACACTCCAAGGGATCCAATTTGTAGAGAATACAAGCGTGGATGTAGCTTCTAGAGGGAGCTACAAGAGATGGGCATCCAAAACCACTTGGCACATTTTCCAACCACCTTCAAGCATGAAAATCACATTTAACAAGATTCTTTGATTTCTTATTTTGACCTCCAAACTTAGTGCCTTATTTTTGCAATAAATAGGTATATCAAATGCTCGTACAGACCTTATAGTTGTCATACAATCTATCATAATTGACAACACCTATAACTATAAGAGAAACTATCATGTAACTAACTCTTAATAGTTGATTCTATTACAACCTATCATTACCCAACTTGGGTGCCCACATTCTCGATGCAAAGATGCTTCTTAACACTTATTCAATCTGTTGGAGTCTAGCTCTTACACATTGTAATTGTCATAGGAATTTGTCATTTGTCATAAGTTGTCACCACCTCACACTATTCAAGATTTCAACACATGACAAAGAATATCTACCAAAAAGGACTCCTACCTTCCCATGTGGGGACAAAAATCCTTGTCACCTCCCATATCACCTACCAATGTGACTGCAACTCACTGTGCCAAGTCATAGTAGATGTCAAAAAAAGAAGTGCTAAAAAATACAACATAGGCATACATAAATATAATAGTTAATTAAATTAAAGATAGGAAATACTAAGGTTGAGACACCTTAATTTCAACATTCTCCCAATTGTCGAACACCTTAGTAGAACCAATCTAAACTTGATTCAATTGCTATGGGTTGTGAGGCCAATATATTTTGAAAACCTACAAAATTCATCAAAGTATTAGCTTTCTCAAGTTTCACTCTTCCATCTTCCACCATTTCATTGAAAAAATGAGATTAAACATCGATATAATTTGTTCCAAAATGGAAAGTGGGGTTTTTTGCCAAACAAATAACACTCTTGATGGTCACGACAAATAGTAATGATCCCTACATCAAGCCCAACATCTAAACATAATCTCTTAAGACAAGGGACTTCTTTACAAGCTTGATTTGCTATCGTGTTTTGTAGTGAGAAAAACAACTATAGTTTGCCACTTGCTCATCCATACAATAACACCACCAAACATAATAAAAACATAACAATTTGTAGATTTTTTTCTATCAATTTCACCAACCCAATCAAAATCCACAAATTCACAAATACTAATAGAATGTCAAGGTCTTGTAGGATGACCATGAAAACATAAATGATACTTAGAGGATTTTGACAAATATTTGAACACTCTTAATTACATCCCAATGTACCTATTCACGATTACCTATAATTTTACTAAGGGAGCCCACTTCTTGGGCAATGTTTGGTCTTCTATAAACCATAACATACATCAAACTGACAACTCCACTAGCACAAGTGACTCTAGTTATGCCCTCCTCCTTAGTAGGAGATTTTGGACAATCTACAACATATAACTTCGTGCCTTTGCATAATAGGAACACACAATGATTTGTAATCTGCCATCTTAAATCTCTCTTACATATTTTCACATTGTAGACACCTAAAATTGTCCTCATATAATTAAATAAATATTTTATATATTTTGTTATTTTACCATAATTCCACTATTAATTAAATAGATGTTTATTATTTAATTAGCTCATTTAGGCTCTTCCTGTATTATTTAAATGAATATTTCAATTTATTTATCTAATTCATTATCATCTTCTTTCTAATTTCCCAACAATCATTTCCACTCACATAAATCAACCCTAAATTTATAGGCATGTGACAAATGGAACATGTCTTCATTTTACTTTTCCACTCTTTATGTCTTCAACATGTCTAGATTCAATGCATCTTGTGATGTATTATGAAAAGTCAATATCCTCTACCTACCACTCAATATCACCCCTCCATTTGCATTAACCTCTTAATCTTTTCCATTGATTTTCATGAGGACTTCTATAAAACAACATTTTCTCCTCTCATTTGAAACCTAATGCCTTTGCTAATGCTTATGTGAGCCTAATTTCTATTTCTATTTTGAACTTGTGATCTTGCATACTTGTGATCTTTAAGAGTCTTTGTTATCTTAATTATCATCTTGCTATCACCATTATCATCTTCATACTTTCATTATCTTGCATCAATCAACCACACTTCGTTCATTTATATGTCTTCTTGTGCACATGCTTAAAAATTTGAGAGCAACCCACCTTCATACAAGATCTTAAAGGATAGGAAAACAATGAAATCAAGTATATCTTAAATGTATATGGGTATATTTTTGTTTATTTTACGTGTTATGAAGAAGTGTTCCATTGATATGATATTGGTTAGTTTTGTAGAGCTAGGGCTTGTGGTCGGGTTTAATTAGGATATTCAAATAGGTTGTTAATTTCCATCCTTGTCATTTTGGCACACCCAGTGGGACTCTTGTCCCTTTTACTAATTATTTCCCTTGTTGTTGGAAGTAATTTCGTGAGTTACACGCAATGAAGAACAAAACTACACATTTGCTACCCAATTATATGCATTTGACATTTTTATTTTGCATCTTTATTTTTCATTTCTACATTTTTACTATTTTTGCGCATTTGATTAGGGTTTCCATGCATATGCTTGATATTATTGTGCACTTTCTCTCCATTTCTATGCTTATGCTCTCTTTTTTGTTGTCATTCTGCATGATTCACCAGTCATGCACTTTTGCATCATCAGTCTTGTGCATTGGAGAGGTATACATGTGCATACGCTTTTTGTTTTTTGTGCTTTTGTTATAGAGTGTTGTCATTTGGAATTGATTTTCTTTGAGCTAACCCTATTGGACTAACTAAATGGTGTAGCTTGTTTACATGCGCCCAAGGCTTGGAGTTGAGATTACTTACGATTTGTGGAAGCAAATTTATATGCTTTGATTGCTAGATTGGCATACATTTTGTCTTCTAATGGTGAATGAATAATCATGCTTGTCTTAGTGTAGCTCACATTTGGATTTGATTCTTTAAAGAGCAAGTGTTTGGTGCACTTTCATACTTTGTGTTTAGATCCCAAGATATTATAAGAGGGAAGTAATAGTATCCTTTCCCCTCATTCTTATAAGAGAATCCTTTCCCCTCATCTTCTCCAGATGCATAATTGAAGAGCAGGTAACCCCTGCGTAGTAGTTAGTTAGGTAGGTGTTCTTTTTGTGTCGTAGTCGGTGGTTGTTTTCTCTTGCTTTGTTTCAAGTTGCCCTGCTCCCCTCTGCCCTTCCTATATGCATTTTCTCATTGTTCTCTTTGGTCTAGACTCCGCAACCCAATACTTAAGGCGCTTGTTTAACCAGAGATGCTGGATTCTCTATGCACTTTGCAGTACATATTCCCCAGTCGGAGCCAGTTGTTGACTGACTTTAAGTCACCCTTTTTTTTGGCAATATTGGTCATATCAAGTCAGTCTAGTTAGTCTTGAGTCTAGGTCTAAGTCTTTTATAGGTATGAAATCTTTGCCAGGTTTCTCTTCCATTGCCTTTTTTTTCTAAGCCGGGTGGGATGTTTTCAAGGTCTCATTAATTGGGTAGGTTGTAGCACCTAGTTTGGCAAAGATTATGATCTTTCAATTAATGATCTTTTCAGCAGAAGAATGGTTGGAGATTATGACACATTGACAAAGGTGGCATTGGAAGAATTAGATTTTATTCCTTGTAATGGATGCATTTCATAACCGGTGATCATTTAAAGGTAAAATATTATCCTTTGTTTGTATGTACAGCCTTCAAAATATTTTGAGGCTCGGTCAGCATGTATTGAGGATTATACAACGTGCAATGTTCATGTGGTGCATTTTTATGCTCTCGGGCCTACATAATGATGCAAATGCAATATGTTATCTGAAGTAATTGAAAGAACAGTGATATACGATGAAATGAGTTCTTTATGAACTCAGGTCCCCTTCATTTCAGCTCAACAGAGCCGAACAGTAACCTTGCCATGTATTCGAAACATGTAAAAAAAAAGTGATGCTATCCATCATACACAGGCATAGATTGAAGCTTTGAGCTCTCATGATCTCGTTGCAACAAACGAAAAGTAATTTGGTGAAGAAATGGACGAGAGCGAGCCCGGCGAAATTCTAAGAATCGACTACTCCATTGCGGAGGTCGCACCATCAAGTGCGATTTTCGCAAAGCTAAAAGCTCCCATTGTGCGGAAATCGCACTTGGTGGGTGCGATTTCTGCCAATTTAAGTGAGTTGACACTTAAGTTGTGTTTTAGAGAAATGTTATAATGATATTTTAAAAGATTAAAAGAAACACGTGCTAAAAGAACCATGCATCTAAAGTTGACGGGCGGAAATACGCTCAGGACCTGCTCCGAAGTGGATTTCGCACTATACAAGTGCTTTTTCCGCAATGAAGGGACTGTTCAAATTCCTTCTTAAGAGAGACCAAGATTAAATGAAGTCAACAAAGAAAATGGTATGCGAAATGGTTAAGAGATGACAAAGATATATTGAAGCAGAAATTTCAATCTGTGCTACTCCATTGCTGTTGCGCATTGGTTTCTTCAAAACCCGCCGGCCTCCATTTTTATGATTTTGATTTGTTTCCAAAAACTAATGATTTGGGTCAGTTTAGAATTCCCTAAAGAAGGTTTCATCTATAGAAATTTTGGGCTGAAAACGTGCCTAAAGGGTCGAGGCGGAAATCTCGAATTCAAGTGCGCTGAGGTTATTTTCGCACTCAAAATCCAAAATCCCGCCAGCCTCTATCTTAGAGATTTCAAATTATTTCAGAAAACTAATGATTTGGGTCATGATAAAATACCTCAAAGAGGATTTCATCTTCAGGAAGTTCGATCTAAAAATGTGTGCAAAGTGGTGAGGTGGAAAATTCAAAATCCAGTGCGCCAGAGCCATTTGTGCATTCAGTTTGTCAAATCCCGCCGGCTTATATATTCATGATTTCGAGGTTTTTTTTAAAATTTTGACCATATGGGTCATTTTGAAATTGCTCAATGAACATTTTATGTTTTGAAAGCGTAGCCTAAAAATGAGCCAAATGCCCAAGGCGAAAATCTCAAATGTAAGTGCGCAGAAGCCATTTTCGCACTAAAAACTCAAGAATCCCCCGGCCTCTTTCTTGCATGGTTTTGAGTATTTTTAGAAACTAATCATATGGGTCTCCATAAAATCTCATGAAGAACGTTTCATCTTCAGATAATTTTGTGCGAAAGCGCTTGGAAATAGTCATAGAGAAAAATCCAAATGTAAGTGCGCAGAAGCCATTTTCGCACTGAAAACTCAAAAATCCGCCGGCCGATATATCCATGGTTTCGAAGTCTTTTAAAATTTTTGACCACATGGGTCATTTTGAAATCATTCAAAGAGTATTTGATGTTTAGAAAGTTTGGTCTAATGATGAGCCAGAAGCTCGAGGCAAAAATTTCCATATAAGGGGCGCTGAAGGTCAATAGACGTTATATTCAAGTCTGTAACAGCATGAAAGGATCGAATAATCATATTATTGTCATATATTTCCTGAATAAAGGATGAAACACAATCAGAATCATTAAATGTGTAAAGATCGATGATCCCAGCATGATGAATAAACGGGTTCTTGGCTTTTCAAAGCAATTGTTACATCAAAACAGAGAAGTCTTGTAACGTGGCATACTAAGGAAAGCACATATTGGTTGAATCTTGATCTAGGCATGATCAGAAGACATCTGAAGTGGAGGAGTAATAGTTCAGGAAAGTACCAAATGCAGTGCTTCTATTATGTGATTACAGAGATGACTCACGGCATATGGTTAACCCAAATTATAACCGAAATTATATATCACAAGAAGACAAAAGGCTTGATGCAGTGTGAAGGTTGAACCTTTATGAACAGGGGATAGGATACTCTAATCCAAGGAATCGAGCTATCTCAGATTCATCTCAAATAGCACAAAGGAATAACTAAGAACCAATGAATCAGTGAACGTTGGTAATCAATTCTTTCATGAATATAAGCTGGTGACTGTCCAAAGTATCATCTGCATTGTGTTTATTAAGTGAGATATTTTAAAATTAAATCACAGTGATTCAAATATCTATTCAGTTCACCTTATTGAGCAAAGGAATGTGAAGGGACAGGGTTAAGTCCTTTCCTCTTCATTATATTTTGAAACTACTCAATTCGGTGCCCTTTGGTATTCATGAAAAATGAAAGGTCATGAGTTCTTAGGAACTCTATGTATTGTAAAATTCTATAAATGCTAGAAAAAACTCAGTGTAGGGGGTCGGCAAACTTGGTATTGGAGCAGGAGTGATTCCATTTGCTAAGCTTTATTTCATGTTTGTTGTGCCAGTAGTTTTTCATTTGCATGTGAATAGACAGAACAATTATATGTGAAGCTGTAATTGCTTGTTGGATTCCATTTCATGTTGGTAATTGCAGTGA
>MU223797.1:0-44442 GCA_018584345.1 Thuja plicata
TCTGCATTTGAAACTCAGTCAATTAAAGTCAATTAGGAGAAGAATTTGCCTAATATAATAGGACTTCGAAGATAAGAAAATGCACCAAAATTGATTGATTATTAGGTGCCAATTTTGGGGTGTTACACAAGGAAGCATCAACAAAAAGAGGCATGACATGTCCATTGAAATAGGTGCCACAAAAGAGGAAATGAAGGCAAATCCCATACAAAAATAGCATGACCTTGGCCTATTTCTGATGTAGAATTTGGTTCAACCTCTATTGCGATGACTGTTTGATGCAAGCCTCTACTTGTGGGCTGAAACAAAAACTTTGCTTTCCTTTCAAAATAGTTGTATGGCATGAGAAGAGCAGAGGATGGTAATTCCATTCTTTGCAACAGATATGATCTTCAGTATTTGCAAAAAAAAAACTTACTTTTCTCCTTCCTAGATCTACTATAGAAAAAACCCGTCAGAAAAGAAAAGAATGGAGACACAACAAAGAATGATCTGAAAGATGAAATATTCATTTAGAGAGGGAATAATAAAATACAATGAGATCAAACCTTATAAAGGTGATCAAAACCCTGAAAGGGGAGAAACCTCTGTTGCATGATAATAATTAATAAAAGAATTAATTATTACATGCCTAAAGTTTAGCTTAAGTAAACTAGAGATAATAAGTGACTTTAATAATTAAATCAAAATGATTTAATTATTAAGTGAAATATCTTATTACTCTAACAAATACAACATACAAAGAATATTTTGGGGCTTAGAACTCTATTCAACGACTCCCTACTTTTCTTGCTAATACCTATCTCACATCACTTGCATTTGCATACATTCTCCTTAATTTGTATTAGGAGGTGTTTGTGAAAGGGGTTTTATACCTAGCTAGTTCATCGCCTAGGTCTTATTCATGCCTATTTCTTAATTTTACTAAGGGTACATAAGATAGTTACCACTTAAGGTATCAAGACATAAGATTAAGACACATGTTGTAATATTATGTATTCATATATTCACTTTGGCCTATATAACCAAGGTATTCCCTTTGTAATCTCAAGTTATTTTGTTAATCTATCATTTGCATCCTTTAATAGAATAGAAAGTGATCTTTATTTGCTTCCATGAAGTTAATGGATCTTGGATGACTACAATCTTGCACGGTATAAAGAATTTTATACAAACTCTTACAAGATCCAACTATCATATGTTTAAGGATCCTTGGACACATTTTATAATTTGTTCACACCCATTTCACATAGATATTGATTACTATATTCCTTAGGTGTGTTGTATTTTCCTACAATACAACAAATACAACTAGGTATCGTTTTATTTTAAGGCCCTTTTCCCGCCGTGAGATTAGGAGGAGTTTATTTTTCCTTGTTTGAGACACATATAAATTTCTCTGGACCTTGATGACTTGCTAGGATCAAAGACATTTTTTCGTTTTACTAAAATATTTACTTCTATGGTTCTTTCACTTGAAGGATTGTTTCTTTAGTTCACTTTATTAATTTTTTTATTTTAACCTTTCATGGATCAGATGAACAAGCCGAATAATTGAGAGGGGGTGAATCAATTATCATAAAATATTTTTCTTAACCTTAATTAATCCAAAGCAATATTAAACCAATTAGATAATTAAAATAAATATAAACAGGAAAATACATAAACACCATACTCCATGAACACTAGAATTTACATGAAAACCCAAGATGGGAGAAACCACAGAGAAATTAATTCAAATTAATAAAAACACTGGTTAAGGAATTTTTTACTAGGACTTATTGTCGGTATTCTCACTTCAGGTAAGGCTCATTGCCAAACAGAAAAAGAATCACTGCTAAAAGAAGGAGAATGAAAGGAATCCACCACGAAAATAATTGTCACCAATAACAACACCAAAAGAACCTCACACTCTTCTGCCTCCAGTCACACACATTTTCATACTTCACAATATTAATATTTATTCTTTACAAATTCATATTCAACATACTTAAATCATATCATCAAGCAAAAGATAATTTTTTACTTATGCCACGCCATCCCATATAAAATTCTAAGTTTGCCTAACATAATTTGAAAATGGGTCACCACAAAACATTCCCATAGTGGTAAGGAATGAAACATGGACCACACAGATCTCCTCACTCAAATAAACACGCTACATATTCATCATGATATTTGGAATTAAGAAATAGGATATACACATTACAATAAAAAACAATATTTTGAAGCACATTAACTAATTTCCAAATTGGTCCAGACCCAAAGGAGCAAACCGCATTATGTTGCAACGTGAATGGGATTGGGACAAACACAAAAAAATATAGAACTACTTAGTAAATCATCTAAAGCATGCTAAACTAGATCAACAAAGCACCAACTCCTTATCCAAATAACTAAGATATGTTTACATCAATGACAACCATTAATGAAGACAACAATGATAGCATCAATATCACATTCCAACGATATGCCCCTTTTTCATTAATGACAACATTCATTAATAACAAAAAACTCAATATCAAATAATGTCAGCATGAAAATCCTCTATTCTTGTCACCCTTTGACAATAATGACAAAGGGAAAAACTGCCCCTAACAAACTTGCTATGCCCCCTTGAGGGAAAGCCACCAAGCATTGATCCAGAAAAGAATTAACATATAATACCCTAGACCAATGAACACACCGGTGCATTTAATGTACACTAGGAAGGGGCATAACCCTCAACTTTTTTTGGAGATACTCAAAAGTATCCTTGCATAGTGGTTTTGTAAAAATATTTTCAATATGCTCTTTTGAAGGTACATATTCAAGTCTTACTTCATTGTCCAAAACATGTTCTCTTAAGAAATGATATATGATAGATATGTGTTTTTCTCTGGAGTGTTGTATCAAATTCTTGGAAATATTTATAGCACTGGTATTATCACCCGTAATTGAGATTGGCTCATCAAATGATATGCCAATATCCTTCATATTTTGTTTCATCCACAATACCTAAGTGCAAAATGTGGATGTTGCAATGTATTTAGCTTTAGCAATAGATAATGATACAAAATATGACTTCTTACTTGACCATGCAACCAATCAGGAGCCAAGAAAATAAGCTCTACCACTTGTACTCCACCTATTATCAACATATTTGACCCAATTAGCATCAGTATAAGCTGCCAATGTGAAATCAGAATCCTTTGGATACCATAATCCAAAATCTTCTTTACCCTTCAAATATCTAAATATCCTCTTTACTGCAGTATGTGATTCTTTCAGTTCTTGATAAAATATGGCTACTAAGCATACAACATAGATAATATCTAGTCTAGTAGAAATCAAATATAACAATCCTCCAATCATTGACCTGTACTTTCTTGCATAATCTTTTGGTGAATTATCCTCTTTTGTCAACTTACATTTGGTAACAATAGGTGTACAAACCGATTTAGAATTCTCCAATCCAAACTTCTTTAATAACTCTTTGGTATACTTGGATCAAGAAATGAAAACTCATTTGTTATTTTGATTTACTTGTAATCCAAGGAAAAAATTTAACTCACCAATCATAGACATCTCAAACTCCTTCTTCATCTCATCTACAAATATTTTGCACAAATAATCTTTTCCTCCAAAAATTATGTCATTAATATAGACTACTACAATCAAAATTTGATATGTGTAAACTCCGTAGTATAAATTGTTGTCAGTACATCCCTTTTGAAATCCTTGTCCAATAAAATATTTGCCTAATCTACCATACTATTGTCTAGGTGCCTACTTCAATCCATATAATGATTTCTTCAACCTGCAAACAACATCTAGATCATTTTTGGACTTAAATCCATGTGGTTGTTCAATGTATACTTTTTCCTTCAATTCCCCATTCAAGAATAATGACTTTACATCCAACTGATAAACTTTGAAATATTTAAAGGTTGCAAAAGCTAAGAATATCTGTATCACTTCCATTTAGGCAACAGGGGCACATTTTTCATCAAAATCAATACCTTCAATCATAGTGTAACCCTTGCAAACCAATATTTCCTTGTTTCAAATTACCTTTCCATTTTCATTCAACTTGTTCTGGAAAACCCACTTTGTACCAATCATATTTTTGTCTATCGGTTTGGGCACTAGTTCCCAAGTCTAATTTTTCTCTATCTGATCCAACTCTTATTCCATTGCCTTCACCCAATTTTGATCATTGCATGCTTCTTCCACAATCTTTTGTTTAGTCTCTGAGAGTAAACATAATGACATTTGTTCTTGAGTTGCTCTACTTCTTGTGATAATTCCTTTATTCTTATCTCCAATAATTTGATTTTCTAGATGATTCCTCTATACTTACCTTGGGGTTCTAGTTGTAGATTTTGGATCCTTCTTTGTCTCATATTCTACTTTCCTATCTTCTTTTCCTTTATCCTTAGAGTCATTTGATTCATATTTAATATGTTTGTCAGGATTTCTTTGAATGTCTTCATCAACCTTTACATTCACACTTTCAACTATCTTCTTCATTTGTTGTAACACCGATACACTTTGCTTCTTATAGAATATCCCCAAAATATGCCTTCATCAGATCTGATATCAAACTTTCCAATATTACCTTCATATCTCCTAATATAGTATTTACTTCCAAAAATTTTGAAGTATTTTTTTGTGGGTGCCCTTCCATGCCATAGATCATAAGATGTCTTACCATATCTCTTATTCTAAAGTACTTGATTAAGTGTATATATTGTTGTATGTATTTCTTCTCTCTAGTAAACCTCTGGTAAAACTTCTTTCGTGATCATTGTCCTTGTTGCTTCTTGAACTCTCTAATTCATTCTTTCTACTGCATCATTTTACTGTGGTGTTCTAGGGGCCGAAGTTGTCTTTTAATGCCATGTTTCTCACAGAAATTGTTAAATTCATCAAAAGTAAACTCTCCTCCTCTATTAGATCTAGACATTTGATTTTCCTATTAAATTCATTCTCAACTCTTGCTTTAAATATCTTGAATTTATCTAATGTTTTTTATTTCTCTCTTAGAAATGCAACCCAAGTCAATCTAGAATAATCATCAATTAAAAACATAAAAAATCTCTCACCTTGTAAGCTTCTTGTTCTACTTGGACCACATTAGTCACTTTGTACAAGATCTAAAATTCCGATAGATGATTGTTCTTTTCCTCTGAATGATTCTCTTATCTACTTTCCTTCTTAACATCCTTTGTATATAATGATGTCTGGTTTGGTCAATCTTGGTAATTTTCTAACTACACTTTTTGAACTTATCCTTACCAAGTTGTTAAAGTTGACATGACACATCCTTCAATGCTAGAGCCAACTGTCATTGAATTGAGATAATAAGAAACTCTTTGCAGCTCCTTCTAGTTGATACATGTTCACACTTATTCTCTTTCTAGCTGCAATAACAGTTTTGGATCTCTTCCGGATCTCACAACCATCATCTTGAAATACAACATTGTAGCCATTCTCACACATCTATCCAACTCTCAAAAGATCATGACATAAACCCTTCATATAATAAACACTGCCAGTGTTATATTTTCCATCAAAAGTAATAGAACCAATTCTAACAATCTATGTCATTTTATCATCTCCAGATGTAATAGGACCCCCATCATATTTCTAAAGTTTCACAAACTTACTTTTATCATCGGTCATATGATTGGAACATCCACTATCAATCAATAAAATTCATTTTTATTTATTCTAACACATAATGCAGTTTCAAAGTGATCATTAGATTCCGGACAAATGTTAGAGATATCAAATCTAGGTTCTTCTCTTTTTGCCAAAAATAAAAAATTCTCTTGATTTGATTCATCATCTAATATAATGGCATTTTAATTAACATTACATGCCTTCTTATTGTACTTATTAAACTTTGTCTTGTTCCCTTTTCCGAACACCTAGTTGCTAAATGACCAATCTTTCCACATCTAAAACATTTAAGAGGCAACATAACTTTGTGTTTGTGAGTTCCTTTCTTTAGTTTTCTTGTAAAATTTGCTTCCAACTAATCTAAACTATCACTATTCAGATCATCCTCTTCCTTTGTGGATTTAAAGAATGTTTCAGATTTGTCCTTTTATTTTCTAAATTTCCTCAACTCAAACACGACCAGGGTGCCAAATAACAGCTCCCTAGTGAACTTCTTTGGATCATAAACTTCCTTAATAGATGAGATCTTACCACTATAGCTCTTTGGTAAAGTCATCAAAATATTTTCCATAACATCTTCATCAGTTAGAGTGCCTCCTTGATTTTTTACTTCATTAACTACATTGTCAACTCTCTGAAAGTAGCTTGCTATATCTTCACCTTTTTCCATTCTTAGGTTCTCATATATGTGCTTAGATATCAAATTATTTGATAATTTAACTCTATCATTTCCTTCATAAATGTCTTTCAACTTTTCCCAAATTTCATAACCAGTGTTCAAAGAAATAACTTTTGTTAACTCGGTCTTTGTCAAAGCACTAAAGATTGCATACCTTGCTTTTTTATTATCCTTATAAGCCTAAATATCATCCACAGTAGTACGACCATTTACCAGTGCAATGTATTTTTTTTGAAAAACTTTTCAAGTATTGTGAATTATGAAAATCATGTAACCAACTCTCATCTGCACTTTCCAAAAGTTGTAGTCGGATCCATCAAACATGGAATTGCCAATTTATGTGCCATCAGATCTACCTCAAGTGATTAAGCTCTTCTTTAAGGAACCAAAGCTCTGGTACCAATTGTTTAATAGTTTAGATAACTGAGAGGAGGTGACTTAGTTATCATAAAATAATTTTCTTAACCTTAACTAATCTGAAGCAATATTAAATTGACTAGATAATTAAAACATATATGAACAAGGAAACACATAAACACCGCACACTATGAACACCATAATTTACATGGAAACCCAAGATGGTAAAAACCACTGAGAAACTAATTCTCATGAATAAAAACATCAATGTAGGTAACACAGGTTAAGGTGATTTTTACAAGGGCTCACTATTGGTATGCTCATTGGGTATGTGCACCAAATTGTGGACCAAAAAGGGGGTATAAGTGGACACACTTTTTCTAAAATTGGGTAAACCTGAACTTGGGACAGATGTTTGAGGGTCATGCACTCAAAATAAGAAGATGTGTAAAGAATAAAAAATTGTAGTATTCTAAATCTAGTTTCTAAAATACTAAATATTTTTAAAACCTGATAAGATTAAGAGGGTCAAACCTTGCGCGCACGAAAACTTGTTCCTGCTTTTTTTTCAGAAAAAACATAACATAGCTGTTTCCGTGCGCTGTAAAAAATATATATTTATATTCAGTATTTTTCAAATTCCTTTTGTAGGATGATAGGTAAGAGTGAGATCTATAAGTTGTGTATTTTTGTAATTTTCTGAAGAGTATTTTTTTTTCTATGATTTTTTGAAGTGACAACATCCTGAAAATTTGGTACTTGTTTGTGCGCCGGGTATAACTTGCATCAAAATAATAGAAAATGAAAACTTTTTTTTTAAGTGTATTAAATCAAGTGTAGAACAATAATATGTAATTTATTTGTAATTCGGTTAAGTATATCAAAAGTTATTAAAAAAATGGTAGACATATGTTTGTGAGGACTGCCAAGACACTGGTAAAGAAAATTAAATTTTACCTAGTAAAGAAAATTAAATTTTACTATGATAATGTTGTCCAAAAATAGAAAAAAATATATGGTTAGAAAGCTAAGAAGATGTATTAGATTATGGTGAAAATGATAGAGCTACCCTGCTGACAAATTGTAAACCTGATGAAGATAAAGTCAAGAATTCATCTTACAAGATGAAAAAATGTCTAAAAGAACAAAAATGGAGGGAAAATGAGCCTCCAAGCCTTTGGGTCATTTTACAAGCCTCTTCCTAAGCCATAACCCGATCGGGTTTCTAAATTTCAAATAACCAGATCAGGTTCTGAAAAGAAAAAAGTACATTTTCAACTCCTCCATAACCTGATCAGGTTCTGATGAATAAAATGCACAATTTTCACTTCTTTAAAACCCGATCGGGTTATGAAGAAGTAAAAATTATGTATTTTACTCTCTCTCTCTCTCTCCTCCTTTGTTCTTAGTTTTTTAGAACCCCATCGGGTTCTGAGGAATTAGGAACATTGAGCCTTTATGTTCTCATAACTCGATCGGGTTTTGAGGAAAGAGGAATGCTCTCTCTCTCTCTCTCTCTCTCTAGAAAAATGGAAAGGCAGAGGAAGGACGGGCAGTGTTGAAGGGTCATATAACAAAAAAATAAATAATACAAAATATATGTTATAAACAAGAAATACTAAAAAATAAAAAATGCATGGACTAAAAAGAAAATGCATACCACAGCTGGATCTCCTGTGCTAAGCAAGGGATCCCTAGGAAGTGGAGAAGGGTTCGCCTCATCTGAGGCAACTATGACCAATTCCTGTATGAAAAGTCATAGAAAATAACATACTAATAGAGGAACATGATTTCTAAAATATTTTGAACAAACAAGAATGAAATTGAAAGTAAATATGAAAACATGTTACCTCCTCCCTCTCCTGAACATCAGCATTGTTTGGGGCATTCATTAGTTCAGTGAAACCCAATTGATTCTACATGTACACAATAAAGAAGTCAAGTGCATTCATCAATATAGACTACATTAAAATGTTCATAATACATTTCAAAAAATATACTTAAATTGAACTTAATTACCTTTTTTGTTTCAATGTCCCCGATGATTTCTTCTTCTTTCCTAATGACCTTGAGCTTGGTGGGGTAGGCTAACAAAAACAAAATTAACATAAGAGAAATAATATGATACTGCATGGGCTCAATTAAAACTATAAACAAGAGGTGTGCAAAATATGATACCACATAGCTCTGTAATCCAAAGTCAATGGGAGAAAGGGTGACATCATCAATCTCATAAATCTGAGCCCTTGAAAAGCCCTATAAAACACCAAATAAATATATAAGCAATAGTTTACAATGAAGATTATGATTCACTTGAATTCCACAAATGCATATGCTCCACAACTCTATTATCACAAGTTTATAGAAAAAATTTACGAACCATTATTACAATATAAAAAATTTCTCTTCTTTCACACACAAGACTATTCTTGAACAAATTTGTAGTCATAGTTAGAGAAGGATGGTCCATATTGTATTCGTGGAGGTCAGAGGTTAGGACCACTTTTGTAGAAGGTAATAGGATTGTTGGTGCAGGAGCACCCATAGGTTGTTTAGGGAAATCTATTTTGGTTTCATTATGTGTGTTCCTTATGGAATTTTTGTTGTGTTTATCTTAAGGTCATGTTGACCACAGAGTAGGTGCAATAGGGTTTAGTTCATTTGAGTCTTAGGACTTTTGCAAAGTGCAATTAGGGCTAAGAAATTGTAAAGCCTTCTGATATGCACAAGTATGTTGATGATGTCATTACGAGGTCAGTAGGGTCTAGGTTAGGTTGGAATCATGTTTCAACCATAGTTAATGTCTTTGGTGAAGTTTAATGAAGGATTACAACTCATTTGGTGAGTTTTGCAAAAAATGTCAAAAAGTTGTAAAGTTGCATTTTGCAAATTTGCAACTTTGAAATGTTGCTTGGACAACATTTTCAAGATTGGAAAACTCAATGAAAAAGAGCCCTAAAGGGAAAATGCAGAGGAGATATTTTTAATATCTTTCCCTGGGCGAGCCAGTGGTGAGCCCGACTAGGGAAGATCAAGTTGCAGTGAGCACAACTTACAGAGGTGCATAGCTAGAAGCAAAATTCCTTTTGGAATTATAAGATAGGAGTCTTGAAATGATCTGGTGAAGAGGGAAAGGTCACACCAATCCATTTTCTAATTGTAAACTTTATAAGTTGTAGAGGATCCAAAGAAAGCCTAAAAGCCCTTAATTTCACTCATTCTGAGTTAGGGCACTGTACGACGGGTGATGACCCCAAGACCCAAAAAATCCTTGAGGGCTTGGCATATGATTCAAGAATCAAAAGAAAATATTCAGAGTTTCTTTGGAATAATTAGGAGTAAATCCATGATTTCTCGGAGGAGGAGACCTAATTGGGCTAGTAGCCTTTTAGGCCCATTTTGTGAAGTTTTTGTGAAATCGACTTACTAGTTGAACTAGGTGGGATTCATAACACCCCTAGTTGGTTAAATTGAAGTCTCTAAAGACAACTCCACACCTCTATAAGGATATTTCAATAATTTGGAGGCTAGAAGCCTTTAAGGTGGTTTAAGGGCAATTGGCTAAAGTAGTAAGAATGCATAAAGTTTAGGCTTGATAGAGAAAAATTTCATGATAGTTGGGTTGGATAGAGAGACCAGGGGATCCTAGGCAAGAAAAGATCCTATAGGTTCCAAGCGGTGTGGTGAAGACACCCTAGAAGTCTTTCAAGAAGAGTAGTAGCATGAATTAGTGATTGATTCATCCAACCTCCCTATCAACTATTGTAGCCTGGCAGTGAGTATGTTTACCCTTAGCATGGGGGGATTTGGAGTGCTTTTAGGTTGAGAGTAGGTGGTATGGGCAGTGATGAAAATATTTGGGGTGCTTATGAACCTAGGGTGTAGACGGGTTCTTGTCTATGGTGAAGATATAGACTAGTATATGGGGATTGTCCTAGTATGGCAGTGAAATGCTAGAGAATAGATTTTACTGAACTAGCAAGTGAATGTACTTTGAGCGATAGGATAAGGACCTTGTGATAAGTTGAGGGATTCTTGGGATGTCTTAGAAGTTATATGTTGGGAGTCTTCAGAAGGCCATGAAGGTGTATTGAAGGATTGAGGACATTCACAATCAGTGAACAATAAAAGATTGTATTCATGATTTTGAACAAGAAATAAGAGTAAAAGAAAGATGGTTAGATGTTCCAGATGATGTTCAAGGTTGATTCAGAAGCTAATAAGTGATTTTTTGGGGTATGAGTTTATGTATGAGTTCAATATTGGTTTAATTGAGTCCAAGGATGGAGGGCGGGAGTTCAAATCAGTTTGAGTCATGATGGCTAGACAAGGAAGTAAACTTGTTCAAAAGTATGATGTCTAGGTTACCAAAAGTCAGGGATCTCTATTGAAGCCTTTGAGTTCAACCTAATTCCTTCAGGGAGTACCATCCTTTTATGAATTCCTTGAGTTGAATTACATTAGAACAAATTCTTTGACCATAAAGCAATAACAAACAAACATACACTAATTCTTTGACCACACTAAGTTACCATCGTACAAATTATTAAGATATGATATTTTGAAAACAACATACTATTGTATTTTATGAATATTTATAAAATATTACCTCAGGTGTTTGAGCTACCTATCCATGTCTACTACAATGAGCACTCTTTGGTGTGCTCATACCACCAGCTGCACCATGTAATGCATATTATTCATGTATCAATTTAGATTCTTCTATACATAAAAATTTATTTACTTTTAACAAATTTAGGTAATTAATTAAAATAACATGTCAAAACACAAATTTAAACAAACCTGTGTCGGCTATGTACCATACACCATTGACAACAGATCATCTGTCAGGGCCATTTACTGAGTAGTGGATGCCTGACATCTTCTCCCGCAATGTAAATATAAATGGGATGTCGAACCATCCACACTCGCCTGACTATCTACCCCATCACATATACCATTATAACTGATGCATATATGCTCAATGGACTGGGTTGACCCTACAACTGTATCTGATGATAATGGAGTTGGCGTGGGATGAGATGAACCCAATGGTGCATCTGATGACGATGGAGATGGCGTGAGATGGGATGATCCTAATGGCACATATGATGAAGATGGAGGTGGCACATGCACTGATCCATCCTCTCCAACTAACTGAGTGCCATGCTGGATAATGACATCAGTCAATGGTGCAGTTGCATGAAGAGTCTGTATATCCATAGACTCCTTCACCACTACTGGGATCACAACATGAATGAGGGGTTTTCTCATAGTACACCTCCTCTCTTATGGTCGGGTAATCCTATGTGACCCAGGTCTATCCTGTGTAGAGCCTCTCCCTCTACCTTGGAACTCACGAAAGTCAAATTAATTCAACTTCTCACCGAGGATAAACTCACAGTATAGCTTCCTCAAAAAATATAAAGGCACCTCATTATTATTACAAGGTGGTTGGTCAAATACCATGTACCATCTATCACAAAAAACTAATTTCATCCCCCTATGAGCACACCAATGTATAGGAAACCATTTTGTATTATCTTCTAGGGAATTGCTAGTATTAGGATCGGTAAAAAGGGCATATATGTCATGTTTTTGTATGCCTTTTCTTTTCACATCCTCATATGATAAACCATCAACATAATATGTACAAAACCTATCCCTCCATGAGCCCCATTTTGTCACCTCTTGAGACACCTCATTTGCACTATTGGACATTTTTTCTAATGTAGTGGCGAGGGTAGAGTGATGTTGAAGACCATAAGCCTTCAACCTATTACTAATATATTAATTTGTGCACTATTTTGGTTAAGGCATTGCACGAGGCCCTCTTGTGTTGCATTTACATGATCTAATGACACGTGTGGAGGGTCTACAGGTGGTAGTGGTTGTAGACGAGGATAATTTTGAGGAGGGTTTACGGGTGTCGATAGTAGTGGATGAGGAGAATTTTGAGGAGGGTTTACGGGGGGTGGTCTTTCATTTCTTTTTCCTCTTCTTGGGTTGTTTGACGAATCTAATATGAAATTAATAAAAGAAAACAAAAAATCAATAACATAACCTAATTTGATTACAAATGCAAAAAAAACAACAAAACAACAAAAACAATAAAAAATACCTTTGTTACGGGGTGCCATTGTTTGAAAATTGTGGAAGAAATGTTGCTTTCTTTAAAGCACGATCGGGTTCTGATGTGTTTTTGCCCCCCTTCACTCTGCTGCTCTGTAGTTTAGGCGTTAGAAATGGCCTAATCTGCGGGCTATCCAAAATATAATATGTTTATAATAACCCAATCAGGTTATTAGAAAAATCTCAGAACCCGATCGGGTTATGAGAAACATCTCAGAACTCGATCGGGTTCTGAGAAAGTTAGAATTTTTTAATATTATTGTCTAGGCTTGGTTACCAAGCCTAGTACAATTTCAAAATTTCAATAACTCGATCGGGTTATATGAAATTTGAATTTTTTTTAAAACATGTGTCCAATTTTTTGGTCCACAACTTGGTGCACATACCCCACTACAGGTAAGGCTCATTCCCTGTAGGGCTCACTACCTAGAAATGATAAGGCTCACTATCAAATAGAAAAAAAGGTTCACTGCTAGAAGAAGAATAATGAAAGGAATCCACCACTGAAATAACTGTCACCAACAATAGCACTGGAAGAACCTCATTGTCTTCTACCTTCGGTCGCACACATTCACAAACTTCACAATATTAAGATTTATTCTTTACAGATTCATATTCATCATACTCACATCATATTGTTGAACAAAATACAATCTTTTACTTATACCATGCCATCCCATATAAACTTCTAAGTTGACCTAACATAATTTGAAATAGGTCATCACAAAACATTCCTGTGGTGGTAAGGAATGAAACGTGGACCACACAAAACCTCCTCGCTCAAATCATCACACTACAAATTCACCATGATATTTATAACCAAGAAATATGATATACACATTACAATACATACAATGTTTTGAAGCACATTAACCACTTTCTATATCGATCCGGACCCAAAAGAGTGAACCACATTATGTTGCAACAAGAATAAGACGAGAATAAACACGACCAAAGATATGACTACTCAACACATCATCTAGAGCATGCTAAACTGGATCACCAAAGCACCAACTCCGCATCCAAACAACTAAGATATGTTGACATCAGTGACAAACATTAATGACAACAACAATGATAGTGTCGGCATCACATTCCAACAACATCACCATTATAATTTTATATGATTGCTATAAAAAAAGACCACAATAAGAGATCATAACAAAAAACTCATTCCCACATACAAAAAATATTAAAAACATCATTTTATATAACCAAACTATAATAACTTGCCATTATACCTATCAATTTAATGTCTTTTAAAGACCTAAAATTTGTTTAAGATTATGGTCCAAAGAAATGTTTTTAGGACATTTCAAGAACAAACAATCATATAAATTTGTAGTGACAAATAAATATCTTTTATCTATTTTTGATATTAAAAGCAACAAAACTAAGGTGCTGGCCTTTTACAAACAATTGAAAGGTATCTTTAACAAGCTATCAACCAAACATTAACAACATACTAACAACTATTCAACATCAAAACAAACCAGTTTAAGAATCTTAACAACAATTAAAAGCAAAAGAATTAAAAGTCTCAACAATATATAACAAAAACTAAAAGATCTAAAATCAACCACCCAGTGGCTAAGTGAGCACATTGCTCTAGTCATCAATGAGGAACTTAAAAAGATCCTTGTAGTTCCCTTCTTCTCTCAACATCCTTTCCCAACACTTTTTTTTGCATCATGCACATAGAAGTGATCAAGCTGTGCATCACATGCATACTAAATCAGGTAGATGCCGATCATTATTTTTCCCTATTTCCTTACTTTCTTCTTAAGGACCTCCAACTTCATCACAATAGTCTTACAATCAACACAAATACTTTCACTAACACAAATACTTGCACTACCCCTTGATGAGTGTCTTCTTGCACCTATAGAGCCTCTTGAGTGTTTTTAAGTGTTGTAAATTCTCTCATCCCCACTTTAAAATGACTCTTTCAAAGAAAAGAATATTATTTACGTTTACACAAATATTTTTCGAACCCATAAAACCTCCTTTCCAAAATTTATAAAAATAACCAAACCGGTATTCCCAAAAGCATTCCTTCACCTGATCTCCTCACAAGGCTTGGGAATGCTTTTTTATTTCCAATTTCAACAAGTCTATTTTGTGTCCGGTGCAAATACACCGAGAGAATAATTGACATTTGCTCAGAGGGCAGGCACAATTTATAAGAGGGCACATATAGTTTCACGATGGCAGCTGCGAATGGCATTCCATCAGTTCCCAATAACCATTTGGATGCAGATAACCAAGATAATTCCCAACTCATTGAAGGATTACTTGAGGCATGTTTTTTCTGTCTCTTCTTAAACACGTAGTACTATTTGTTACGTTCTCAGGGACATTTGGCTACATTATAACATGAAACAGATTGATTGGAGGTTATGAGAGCTTAAATTCTTGAAAGGACTGACTGAAAAGGCTCTGCACATTGTTTCTTGATGTCTCACTAAAATTCGATAGTTTATGTGTGCATGAATATGTTGAATTTGGACTTTCTTTTTTTCGTTTTGGATTGCCTCGTGTTTGTGTGTAGGTGGGCATTGCGCGAAATGTTCTCGCTTTTTTTATTTTCCAAGTATATGCTCTCTATTTTTCAATAGAAGCTTACCTGGTTCTCTCATTGTTTTTCAATAGGCGACCCTTGCAGTATTTTTGCTGTCATTGTAACGACATTCTTTTAGCCGTGAAGACCCTTGCTTTGACCTGTTCATAGTTTAAGTGCCATTTAGACGTTTCTTCATCGGCCATTTTAATTACCGATTATTATTTAGGTACTATTGACAATTGATAGCCTCCCTTTCCCATGGATGTGGATGCACCTGTCGGCAAAAATGAGCGGCCTGTTAAGTTGAACACGTTCAATTGTAGTTTCGAAATGGTGTAATAGGAGAAACGCAAAACGATCTTTTGCGTTTGGCAACATTCAATATTCCAAGGCTTAAGTGTTTCGGGCAAAACCCTAAGACATATTTTTTACAATCAGGCCCGTTTAAAGTTACATTATAACTCTAATTTGTGTTACCGAGAGATTCATCCTCCTGGTCCTCTGGGGAATTGAAGATTAAGTTTTGTTTTGGCATGCGTGGAAGTTTACATCATTCTAAAAATCCTCAGATTGAACTCTGTACTATTTTACTTATAGAACCATTTAAACTGCTTTCTCTAGCATCATGAGGAGTATAAGCAAAAGTTAAATTGGAGGCCATCCCCGTTTTTCTTGCAGGGAAGCATACTCCCTTGAAAGCATGATGTCATTCTTATAAATTATATGACCAAAAGGATTATGAAACTGTAGTATCACATGTTAAGACTGGCGCATGCATTTTAGGGACTATATAGCAAGTTAAGTCACATAGCCACTTGTGACCTGTTGATGTGAGTTTTGTGACCACTCTAACATGCAGGATGAAACACTTAGTATCCTAGGATAGAGCACCAAATATATAATCCCCTCTTGAACAAAGACACCACGCATGCTAAAGATTGCAAAAAAAAAAAATCATAGAGGCGACACCAACGTTCCTATTTTTGTTGGACTTGACTCAGTTTTGTGGTGTGATTCGCTAGGTAATCACTTGGGGACTTACATTAGCTTTTTTGTGAAGAATCTATCAACTTCTTGAGTGCGAATGATATAGCAATTGAGCTCTTCAAACTAATCCTAACAACTGCTGTAAATAAAGTGCAAATAGAGTGAGGGTTTAGATATCTAAACTACTTATAAGTCTAACTCTACTAATGCAAGATAATGTTGATGCTGTGGTGAGACCAAACCAGTCCTTGTTTCCCCATGTCAATTACGCATAGGAGGGTGCAATCTTCTAAGGGTGCAAGTATGATATTCAAACCATTTGTGCTCATCAAAACAGTAAATAATGCCAATTAATTAACATAAAGTAGTTGAAGTGAAGTGCTTGCAAGTAAGCCCAGATTAACCTTACACTGTTGTTTGCAATCAACAAATACCAAAAAGGTATGAACACTAGTTTCACCATGATTC
Source organism: Thuja plicata (assembly GCA_018584345.1). NCBI lineage: Eukaryota > Viridiplantae > Streptophyta > Pinopsida > Cupressales > Cupressaceae > Thuja > Thuja plicata. The sequence goes on from MU223797.1 coordinate 16,854, forward strand.
CAACAACAACAATATCTTCCATTATACTATCCAACTGTCTTACTTCAACTATTTTAATCTTCTAATCAATTAGGAAACCATGCAGTACTCCAAAATAGCTTAAGCAATCCACCATGAAATCAATGATGAACTTGCAATTATCTTGGTATTATCTAGGCAACAATTTTTCCAATTCTCCCTTTACAAATGAGAAGTTCTTGCCTTATATAAGGAGTTCAATTACAATGAATGACCTAGATTGATTTGGAACCAATGACCAAGATTAAGCCAACACAACCCTAATGTAACTACCAACTACAAGCATTAAATGCTTATCCAATTACAAATGGACACCAATTTATGGGCCAATTAAAAAATTACATTTTAGGGACCAATGAGAAAATAGGTTAGGTAGAAACATTAAGTGGACACCACATGGACACTTGGAACAATTTGATTGGATGCTTTTGGACTCGTGGAACTGGAATTTTTTGATTGGTTGAAGATGAATGGGCGCCACCTCAGCATGCTTATCTTGTACACTTCATCCATTGCAATATCTCTTGATACTCAACATTGTCAAGTCTTCGATTGATTGTGATGGCCATATTCCCAAATTGCTTCATCTTTATGCAGTCTTTGATCCTTTGAAGTTCTTCATCTCGAAACCTTCTCATTGGTATGATTCTGAACCTGCTTGTGCTGGTATATTGCCTTGATCTTGCTCTCGTAAAATTGATGAGGTGGTTTCCATATAGTTGAATCTTCAATTGAACTTGGATTTCCGAAGAAAATTCAAGTTTGTGATACTCTTGCCCACTTGTAGACTTGATCCTTTGCATTCCTTTTTGATGACTTGCAGATTTAAACTTCAACTTGAACTTGGGTGCACATCTTCATTTTGTCCTTTGATCTTGAACATCATCTTGCTTATCTTCTTGATGTGTATGTTGTATTTTCTTCATGTTGTAATGGCTCCCCCTTATCCTTGAATTTTCTTTCTTGAAGTGGAAAGTCTCCTTCTGCTTGAACCACGATCATCCTCATCCTTTGATCTGCAATGAATATCACTTGTTAGAAAATCATTGTTTACCATTCGTTTCAAACTCACTATATGCAATCTTATTCATCTTTGCATATTAGACTCTAAAGCTCTCGAGGTTCTACAATTGTAATCGAGATTTTCATTTGTTTAACCCTACTTCAAATGAATCTACCATGCAACTAAAGATGTCAAGTCCTGATTTTCATGTTTTAGCTCTGATTTCTTTTGGAGAAACATCAATATTTCATCTTAATTCCTGAATCCCATCATAAATTCACTGTGGACTATACCTTGTTTGCTATGGCAGGAAATTTCTGAGTTTGCACTTGGAATCTGTCTAAGCCTTGAGTTTGAATAAAATTGGTGATTGAAAGAGGTTTGTAACTCATATATGTAGGCATGCAATCAAAAGACATGATCCCTCGACAAGTTTCAATTGCCCAAACATCTCCTTTCGGAGATTGCCCCTTTCTTGGGCTCCTGAGACTTTTGGATTTGACAAGCCCCTTGGGTTCATGCAACTAACATTTTTGGACTTTGTCCATGTATGGGGCTCGGATTCCATGTCATAAATCGGAGATTTCTTTCATGTTGGGCTCCACAAAGGGTGGGGTGGAAATTGTCTATGAGTTGGGCTCATGATCTTGAGCGAAAAATACACTTCTCTTGGGCGCCTTCAAACTCCAAGGTGGAATTTGCATCCTTGTTGGGCTCACATCAAACCTCTAAGTGTAAATCAGAATTTAACATGAACTTGGGCTCCTTAACTTGGCAGATCAGAAAATGCTCTCTTGTTGGGCATATGTATCTATGTGCTGGGTGGATTTTTCCTAGTTGTTGGGCTCTTGTGATTTTCAGAAATTGTCATGTTGTGGGGCGCCTCAAAGATATGCTGAGTGGACTTTGTCTATATGTTGGGCTTGAGTGGGATTGACTCATTTGTTGGGCACAATGCACTTGGTCATTTTTGGAAATCGCACATCCATGGGGCTCCAAACAATGCTTGAAGCAAAAAGTGTTCACTTGTGGGGCTCCAAGCAAAGGGATGTAAATCAGAAATTGTCAAGCCTTGGGGTTTGTACATTAGCTCATCTCCACAATTAGACTCATGTTTAATCAAATTTGATCTTTTATCCTTAACTTGCCCATTTTGATCAACCTCATCTTCTTGATTGCAATTTGTATGGAGCTGGTTGAAGTTGATCTAGGCAAGTTGGTGAGGAATTCAACTAAGAGCTGGGATCTTGACTTACACCTGAACCCTCTTCATTTCCCACAAAAACCTCGACTCAAGACAACTTTTCACCTCAATCTTTCCTAAGACTTGGACTTTTAAAACCTTCATGACTTGAAATGTTGCCAAGCTACTCTAAGACTAACACCAACCAACTACGACTAACTGCTAAAGTGAAAAGAGGGGGTCTCCATTTGCAATGGGGCGATGGTGTGAAAAGGTCACAACATGTCCTCGTGATCTATAACATGGGACCTAGGATGGTGGCATGGAGGACAACACAATAACCTAGCTAGTATTAATGTGTTAAAATATAACATGCAAGAGGACACAGTGTAGAAACCATTGCATGTTCATGAAGACAGCAATAGCTGAATAATGCTCATAATGTCTGATACGAACATGGTTAATGCATATGCATACAAGACTAGAAGACAAGGAATGCGTATTTCTGTGATAGAAAACTAGGAGAAAATATGTCCTTGCTGATTTTCCAAATTAGAAAGATGTGTATGCAATATGCAAGTGTGTAGGCCTTGATGATGCCTTTCAAAGAGCTGTTACAATTTACAAGTACAGTTATAAGAGAGAGAGTTACAATTAGAAACAATTGGGTTTGAGTGACTACTCATGGTGTACTTGCTGTTGGTGTAATGGTTTGTCTCATAGATAAATGCTATCCAGATAGGCAAGTTGATCTGGAGTGAACCTTGTAAGCTAAGTTGCCGGTTCGGATTTAGGTTCGGATGCGGGTTCAAAATTCGTTCAAATTTTTTTTGAGGTGGGTTTGAATTCGTTTTGGGTTCGTCCGTACAAAAACATATATATATATATATATATATATATATATATATATATATATATATATGCAGCAAATAAGTTCATACACCACTATGCTAATAGTAAAGCAACATAGCGAAATACACCACCAAATATATTAATGTTTTAGTCCAAATGACATATGTTTTACCTTTTTGGCCTTTTTAGTGGTCTATCTTAGGGTTTGGAGGGTTGGATTGACTAAAATAGACCCAAAAAACTTTTAAAAAGTAAAAAAAATCCATTATTTGGCCAAATTCGGCCTGGGACTTGCCGCAGATTTTCAAATTCACCATAAAAACAACAAAATTCGTGTCGGGTTTGTCTGACAGAATTTGGGCAGACTTTTGTAAGAACCGGACCATACTTTGGGGTTGCCGGGGAAGAATTTGGTTACATAGCTTGTAAGCACAAATCTTTGTGGTTTGGAGGTCCTACATGGCCTGTGAGTTGCATAAAGACTCTTGGTGCTGTGTGCTAGCCTTGTACAATCCAAACACGTTGAGCACAGAATGCAGTGATGTGCTACTTGGCATCGATCTCTTGGTGTTATGTTAGGTCCTTAGACTGTGGCACGTATAAGCTTTGACTTGATCATTTGATGGTGATCTGTAGCTAGTGTGGATATTCCCATATATGATTCATCCATATGAGTCTTACTCAGTCTTGATATGTGATGATAGATTAAGTTGCTATATCAATTGTAGAATGTAGGAAAATCAGTCTGTATTTACTAACTCTAATTTCCTCAATGGGAAATAACATGAAAGGAAGCATGTATAAACCAAGTAGAGAACATATAATACACTTAATACTTATAAATGCAATCTGGTTTGAGTATTCCATCAAGAAACGGTCTTCAGATGGTTCACAATAATGATTAGTTTTGATTCATTTGTCAACTATCTCTGAGTTTCACATACAACAAAATCTATGCAGTTAGAGATTACCACAGGCCAGGCATAATTATGTTTGTAAGAATTTAGCCTTAGAGTAAGGACAGATAGCGCGGCTCAGATTTGGGATTTTCAGAATAAATGGTGCATTGACCAGTTCTATTGGATGCTTGGATTCAATACTCAGTAGAGGATACTCCTTTGACAGGGTTGCAGCCATAAATTTATAGATCAGAAGTCTGTTTGTTTTTGAAAAAAATTGGTATTAGATGGACAAATCATTGCTCAAAAATCATTCTTTCCAGCTGATAACCGAGCGTTGAGAGTCTTGGGCAATTTGAAGATACTGAGAACTTGCCCTGAACTCACTGCTATTCCATCAACTGTAGTCTGAACTTTGAAGGGTTTAAGGTCATATGGTAGCAGTCTGATCTTTTCTTAGTAGCAAACATTGTGAAAACGTCTTGTGTGTAACTTGTCATATTCCATTGAATGTCAATATATTGCTTTCGAAGCTAACTCTGTTGGTGACAATGTATGAAGAGGTCAGATTCTGCATTTTCAATTTAATTAACTTCTGTTCTTTGAATATACAAACTTTAGTCAAAAGCATAGATGGAAAACTCGCCAAAACCAAAAACTCGCCAAGGCCTGAAAAAAAACTCCGGAAAAACTCGGCCAGTTTTCGGCAAAAAACTCGGGATCTTAAAAAATTGCTTAAATTTAATTAGAAATGCATTTTTTTTTGCAAAATTCAATGAGAAGATACATCCAATGAGTCAATAAATGAGAACACAAAAAAAACAAGCTGAGTCTTGATATATTTAAATGCAAAATGGGTACAAAATCACATTCTCATGAGGAATGTTGATGGCTGGAAGCCTAGAAGCAAAATAGTAAATAGTTGTTGTAAAACTAAAAGTAAATACATCATTATAATTACATCTTCCTCTTCCTAGCTCTAGTAAAAACTAAGGGAGAGGTAGAACTAGAGGGTGTAGTCCTAGAAGTCTGTCCTAGGCGTGATTGTGCCTCCTCGCTCGTACGTCTGACTCAGGCTGTGGCTCGTCCTCCATCTTGGATGTAGCTCTGCCTCTAGCTTCTACTGACACTGACAATGAATCCTCATTCGACTCATCCTCCTCAATGTCATCTAGTGTGAAACAAAATCCACCCCCCTCCTCCATAGCCTGCCTGTCCAAATCATTGATGTCATCCTCTGTAAACAATGGAGGCTGCTCTTGTGATGTCCAATCACTGTAAGGATCTGTAGGTTCTTTTTTACGCTGAGATTACTGTACAACAACCTTTTCACCCTTTGATGTATTTTAAAGAGTAGCCAACTCCCGGTATTCAACCAAGACTGAAAATGACCAATTTACAAGGATGCGGATCCATCCTTCTACGCTTTAGGTTCTGCAAAATCAAAGGGAGGACACCCTTCAACACCCTCAAATATTCAGTAAGGCGTAAATCAGCAGAGATCTCACAATGGCTCAACACGACCGAGAGATACTAGATGACCGGCTAATCACCCATTGAACGTCGACCTTGAAGTGGAACATGAGATTAATATAACACCACAAACCACATAAAACCTTCATATATGTCAGAGTTTATGTTTAAAATGCAGGATATAACCAAGATTGAACTGAAAATGCATCGGTACAGAAGATACTAATCACCAGCCAGTGCTTTATCCATGGGCAATGTCCTTTAACCAAATTCAGAAATGCAGTAATCAACTATTGTCAATGATTATAAGCCATAAATACAATCAGTCCAAATCATTACTACTTATAGAAATCCTCTTGTAGACAACCGAATGAAACTATGTCAGATCCACAACATCATTTAATTTGATCCTAGATCGAATTGAAGAATGATAACACATACATAGGTAAACCCTATGCAGAGAATTAGAAAATTCAGACTTCACAAGACTGACACCAAGGAGAGATATGAATCTTGAACTTCTGTATTAAGTATGAAAAATCACATTACTGCACACAAATTTGCAATCAGACAAATACCTGTTCAATAAACTGCAAGAGACCATTGACATTCTATTCTATTTGAAACAAAACTAGTACAATCAACACTATATCCCTAATGTGGAACCATGAAATAACAGGAAACTCCTGGAGCCAGTACTCTGCAACTCTCTGTGGAGACCAGAATTTGGAACACTGTACAATGGCAAGAAAACTGAATATGTAGGAAAAGAAAATCTCCAGATTACTCCTCCAACAAACACTTGTCCTCTTCCCAAAAATATTTGAAAACTGCCCTGCCTCAATTGCTTAAAATCTGATTTTAAGCTGAGTCATTCTTTCTTCATTCTGTCAAAACTGATTTGATTCTGCACCAAAATGCACTGCAAAACTAGAATCCTCATTTCGATATCTTTCCAACGGTATATGATACTTGGTATTTTGATAAAATTTTGCCCCCCTTGAATCATTAATCAAACTTTTCCTTCCGGTGCATATCTCTTCAATAATTTGAAATATGTGAATTTATATGTTAATTCAATAGTTAGACTATTGAATTGAAATGATTTTTCATTTTAATATTTCAATTCTATATTTCTCTTTGCACAGATATTGATTTTATTTATCTGCATATTTACCAACATTTTAATACCTTTTCTGTGCATATTTCATCAGATTGCGCCACGTGGCAATCTCCTACTGGCTCTGTGTGTCCACTTGGGTGCCTGCATCACCTGCCTTGTCTGGCCCGCCACTTGTCCAAGTGCCACGTGGCGGCCTGTCGCGTTCCCTTGATGGTAACTACCTTGCATCTTTCTCTTTGAGGCTTTGCGACAACCGTCCATCTTACCTGCCTCGGGATGCGTGCCAACTCGGATGATCTCTTGCGCGGCCGCCACCTCATCTCCACGTGGACGCCACCTCAACCGCACCACTGTCGCCCCCGCCACGTGTCGGCCCGACGCGTTCCCTTGAAGATATCTTCCTTGCATCTTTCGGATCCAGTCATTGTGCCGACCGTCTGATCTTGATCGCCTCGGGATTTGCCCCCAATCTGCAAGCGGATCTGCCACGTCACCTGCCACATCACCTCTGTGGGTCCCACCAAAATTTGCTTTTCGTCCTCTGCGATCATCTGGCACAATTTTCGAGGTGCTCCTCCTGCACGCACATGTAGAGCCTCCGGGCTGCTTCTTCAAATCTCTTATTGTGTGCTTTACTTTTTAAACATCCATATTTTCCCTTTCTTGGTGAATGTGGGACTAATCTTCTGCATGATTTTAAAGCTTTTACATTCTTGGCGCCCAAAATACTGGGGCCCAGTGCGCATTGTATTCTCCAGCCAAGGGGCCCACCAAGTGGCCTCTTGGCTTCTTATTCATTACATAATGCAAGCGCTTTAGTATATAAATACTAGAAAGTCCCCAATCCTAGTGAATGTGGGATATATGCTCTTTGCATTTTCAAGTTTTTTAGACTCCTCTATCTCCTGCGCGGTCCTTTTGCCTACTTTATTGCATAGTAATGTTTAAAAACTTCATGTGTTGTATCCAAACAACACCTTCTTCGTGGTGTATTGCGCAAACATTTCTTACCTTGTTACCCTACGCAGTATAGCATTCAAGCTTTCTCCCATACTGGTTGTTCCACCATGCATTCCCTTTGTAATATCTACGCAAAGTATAGCTCTAGTAATATGCATTTGCTTTGTATTAAAAGCTTTCTCAAACCTCCCAAAAATCAGCGCAAACACCTCCAAAATGCTCCTTCCATTTACTACGCAGGCCTATCTGGTCTTCCACGCAGCATTTAAGGCAATTACATTTGCCAATTTTCAATTGTATTGAAATTTTTATTGGCTCTCCTCCCTGCTTGCGTGTTGGCTCCTTCCTACGCTGGCAGCTCCCTCTTGTTTTGCTGTGCAAGACCAGCTCCAATTTCCTCTCCTGCGCAGGGTTTCTTTTAAAAATTTTACACCTGCCATTCATTTGTATTGGCACTTGAGTCTTTGAAACAAAAAGAAACCTCAAAGTTAGCGCAGGCTTCATGTTATTTAAATATGCCAATTGCATTTGCTTGAAAATTTGCACCCATGCATGGCCTCTGTTTGGCGTGGGCTGTCTTATGTAATGCTGCGCAACCTTCACTCCTGTGGTCATTGCGTAGTATGTCAATTGATAAACTTTAAATGCTTTCAAAGCACTCTTTAAAACATGCGTGGGCTCAGCTGCATTTGCCTTGAAAGTTTTTTAAGCTTTTTAAAAATATTTTTCTAACCTCTGCGCAATCTTCCTTTGTTACATTTTACTGGTTTGATTGTTTTTAAACTTCCGCTTGCTGCGCAGGTTCTCTAACGGTCTTCAAAGTCTGGTTTTACACTTGCCATTTGGAATGCTCGAATGTTTCTTTAAAATCTCTTTGCTTTCCATTTGTCAAATGCATTACACCGAACTGACGTAGGTGATCTTATACTTTATTTTCATTTGACTTAGAGGTTGATTCTTATCAAAGAATGAACATGCCGCTTATCCACATGTTGGGTCTACGACGTTGCTGAAATTGGACAAAAATCGCGAAGTTCATTAGAAACATCTTCAGGATTGGCTCTTTGGATATTTGAACCACTTTGGCGATTCATTTCTGATAGGGCAAACAAACATTTTTTATTTATTTTTGCAGAAGTATATCTTTGTAAAATCACAGTACATGTGAGCTCTCAATTCACAATCGGGGCCGATAATGTGGGATGTGTTCCGTGAAAGTGAGCATTTGCAAAGATCTCTGAGAACTTCCAATTCTTGTGGTCATTCTATACAACTCGCACGACATGTTGGTATCCAAACATCTGACATATCCATCAGAGCCTTCGGCAAATATTCATTTTGAACCCAAACTCCATGTAACACAAATACAACTCTCAACTTCTTGGAAATGATTTATAACATAAATGCGACCACAACCATCTCATGTGCGACATCCTCTTTCCTCATATCATCCCTGGATTTGTGGCTAATGCATTGACCATTGTATGTAGTTGAGATGCTGTAACAACACCAAGGCGATTTCTTATACTAACTTTCTCTTGACGGGGTTCTTTCTGGAGCCATTTCTTTATGAATAATGCTCCATCCTTTGTGTGTTTATCAAGTAATGCTTCTAGACAGTGCAAACCATGGTGATTCCTGAAAGAGGAAAGTGTCCCATTAACTGAATCTAAGTGGTGGAAACTTTTCTCCCAAAATAAATTCTCTATTCTTCTCATTGTTTGCACCTCGAGTTCCCAAATTTGTGAAGACCCATATTGTAGGCGTTCCTGTACAACTCTTCAAAACTCAAACCCCTGGCATTATGACTATAAATTTCATGGATCGCATGCTCAATTAGTTTCCAGGTCCTATCAGCATACTTCGGATCCATCTTCACCCTATGCTTGAAAAGCTCAATTTTGAAAGGTTTCTTTTTTGGATCATGCATCCGAGCATTTAACCTTGTATAATAAAATTGTGTTCTTGAGCTCCCAGTTTGAACACCATCACTTTTAAACTGATTTTCATTTTCCAATAACCCAAACATAGCTTTCAGTGGAACCGGACCATAAAGCATTGGATTGGCGATCATAACCATCCAACATTTATACCTCTGCAAATTTGATCATATAAATTGCAACTGGCCTTTGGAAATGGCTTTAAAAAACTGATCAGACAATCTCCTAGAAACATGCCATCAGGAACATGTACTTACTTCCAACCTGTGAACATAAGGGCAAAGCAGATTTGAGAAACACCTTCAGCTCTGAGAGATACTTATGTTGAAAGATGACCATTTCATTGCTGTTATACAACTGAATGTTGAAAACTGAATAAATCTCATTTGGATCTGACTTCCTAAACCAATCAGATGAACTCCTTATGGTTTTGGGGCCTGGATTTGGATTCATTTTCACATATAGAGAACACATTTTCACTTGGTTTGTTCTGATCATCAACTGGTCAATTAATGTGAATCCCTAAAGTCAGCCTCTTACCCATTGTCTGACTTCAAAATCAGTAAACTTTGCATAAACATGGTTTGGAATTGAATGAGCAAACTAATCAAATGGATTGGCACAGGTCTTGAAATCTTCATGATAGCCCATTTCCATGACTACAATATGGGGGACCATTCAATTTTCCATTTCATTCAACCGGGTACAAATTGCGAGACTTCAAAGTAGGTCATTCAGAATTGTGCACTTTCACATTCCGAGAATCATAATTAATTGCAAACGGAATGACTTTGGAAAAATGTGCAAATGAACTCATGGGGGTCTGAAAATGGAAACAAAGCTTCTCTCTCATGCCTACAACACCTCGGCATAATCCTTATATCATGAAACTTCATCCGGCCAAAGATGCAAGCATGCAAAGTAGGTCATTTACTATAATCAGGCAATATGCAGAATGCAGATTTAAGTGAACACCTCCAAATGACCCTCTTTAAAACATATCAAAACTGACATCTCAAAGTTGTGACCCATTACATCTACCCCATGATAGGTTTTTCACATGTTTCCCAAGCGGTATCTCATGCAAATCATCAGATCATATTTTACTTGCACTTCAAGTAAGCATCATCAAAAGTTTTTCAGGGGTACTCACCTTGCCTTAGAGAAAATTTTTAATTGGTCACTCCAAATTTGTGCCAAATCTGAGAGTACCAACAGTGGCTCTGTCTGGGGATGCATGCCCCTTGCGGGCATGTAGAGAATTCAGAATCTCTTGGTGAAGCAGACCACTCAAAAATCAGACTTCTTTTAAACTTTTCAAAAATTGGTTCCTTATTGAAAACACAAAAGACCTAACACACAACTAAAGCAAAGCGACTATACAATATTTACAAAGGCCCAAAGTCACCAAAACTGAAATCATCACTTACCCCGATCAAAAACTTGATTCTCATTTCCATGAATCCAAGGTAAGCTGAAAATACCACTGTCATATATCTGATTAATCATGCTGCAATTTTTTATCAACATATCATAGTAAAAACCATCAGCACAATCATTATCCTTGAATATTTGGGAATCAACACAAGACTGCAAATGCTGATCATTTTGTGACATAAAAACATCATACCATTGACCACCACTGACAAGCTGAAAAGGAAAACATTCCAGCTCTTCTTCATGGCTGGAAACAAACTCATCATGAACACTAGTTTGCACCAAAACATAAGCTTCATTCAAAACAGTGATTTGCAAACTAGGATTAAACTCTTTCACACAAACATCTGATTGCATTAGATTGGAGATAGCTTGCAAATCAGAACCTTTACAAGCATCCTCTAAATCTGAAAATGGATCATTAATTAATAATTCATTTGCCATTGGCAAATCTGAAAACACACATGCAGATTTTTCACTCTTCTCAAGGAAGTAATCAGTATTCTGATGTACACAAGAATCATCCATGCAAAACTCATCAAAATCTGAATCCATACCAGCATATGAGTCATCATATTCATCATACTTGACATAATCAGACTTCTCCCAATCATATGCATTTACATCTTGCATATTGTTTGTCTCAGAAGTAGGAAGAAGAAAATCAGCATAAGTTTCACACCTTGCATCCATTTGCATGTCTTCATTATCAAAACATATATCAACCGGACATTGCAAAGTAGGGTCTACATTTGATGCATACCTTTGAAAATCAACAGCTAGTAGTTTTGAAATTTTTTCGCTGCTCAATGAACATTGAATTTCATTTTCATTTCTTTTAACTTCTCCTTTACTGCTGCAAATACCTTCGCCATTGGGAACAAGGATTGAAGTTTCTTGGCTCATGCCTTTTGGTGCAAAGGAATCATCCCAGCCACTCTCATCCGCATAATAACCATTCTCTTGCTGATCACAAGACTCTTCCCTAAACTGAGAACAAAGGTCTGCCCTGCCATGTTGATAATAAAACAAATCTTCAAATCCAACGGAAACATCTGCAACTACAAATTCATCCTTGACATCTTGACATTCAGTAACTTCACTATCAGCATCATAATCAACATTGTCATCATAACTAGATTCAACATCATTGATACTTTCAGATTCAGATTTTTCAAACTCATCTATCCATTTTTTAACAAGTTCAATGCCTTCTTCTTTACATGATGCAGACCAATTTGCAGATTTAGGCATACAAGCTCTAAAAACAAATGAAGATATGCAGACTCTTGAAGTTCAATCCCTTCCGGCAGCTTATCATATGCATTGGAAAACTTTTCATAAAGTATATGTATGGATTCTTCTTTTCTTTCTCCTACATGTCTTTTCAAAAACAAAATGACTTGGTCTTGGATTCTTTGACTAAATAGTGCAATATCCTTTTGAATTTCTTCAAGATTTGCTGGACAAATTTCAGATATAGGCAGCATATCCTGATCTATTGAATCTAGAATCTCCATTGCACTATTTATCAACAACACATCTTACTCACAAAGATTTCATCCAACTATGCAATCATTTGTTTCACATAACAGCATGACATACTCCTGATTTTAATGATTGAAATTTGTACCAAGAAGCATGGGAAACCTTTAAACTCACTTTCCTTTTCTTCAGTGACTTCTTCACCTAGTAAGGAAACAAATCTATCTCATTAAAAATTTGAGGAATACCTAGGCAAATTCTTTTGCTGCTGTCCTTCTTTATTTCTTTCTGATTTTGTCAATCCACCATTGAATCTTTCGATTATCTGCTAGATCCTTGCTGCAAGTGTTTCCAACTGATCATCAAATTTCATCATTAAGTGCACACTGGTGCAGAGATCTTTCAGAGTCGCCACTCACTGCTGTGAGAATATATAGAACTTTAACAAAACAAGGACAAGTTGGGATTCAAACAAAGATAGCAGACTTTCAGCAAGTCAATAGGTTTTGACACATTTCTTCACAAACGAAGACATTCAAAATTTCTTTTAACAACAACAACCAGGCTGACAATTGTGATATGAAGAACTTTCAGATTTACAAACTTTTAGGACTCTTATCCTCAAATGGATATGGCGAAAAATGGCTGGATTTATAAACAATTAGGCCAGGAGTCTAGCTCAACTTGATAAACCTGAATCATTTAAGACAATATAAAACACAAAGATTCTTTGGAAGTTCAACAAAATTTCTTACATCTCTCCCCAGCAGAGTCGCCATTTTGTTGGTTCTTTTTTACGCTGAGATTACTGAACAACAACCTTTTCACCCTTTGATGTATTTTAAAGAGTAGCCAACTCCCGGTATTCAACCAAGACTAACAAGGACCAATTAACAAGGATGCAGATCCATCCTTCTACGCTTTAGGTTCTGCAAAACCAAGGGGGGACACCCTTCAACACCCTCAAATATTCAGTAAGGCGTAAATCAGCAGAGATCTCTCAATGGCTCAACATGACCGGGAGATACTAGATGACTGACTAATCACCCATTGAATGTCGACCTTGAAGTGGAACATGAGATTGATACAACACCACAAACCACATAAAACCTTCATATATGTCGGAGTTTATGTTTAAAATGTAGAATATAACCAAGATTGAACTGAAAATGCATCAGTACAGAAGATAGTAATCACCAGCCAGTGCTTTATCCATGGGCAATGTCCTTTAACCAAATTCAAAAATGCAGTAATCAACTATTGTCAATGATTCTAACCCATAAATACAATCAGTCCAAATCATTACTACTTATAGAAATCCTCTTGTAGACAATCGAATGAAACTATGTCACATCCACAGCATCATTTAATCTGATCCTAGATCAAAACTGAAGAATGATAACACATACATAGGTAAACCCTATGCAGAGAATTAGAAAATTCAGACTTCACAAGACTGACACCAAGGAGAGATGAATCTTGAACTTCTGTATTAAGTATGAAAAATTACATTACTGCACACAAATTTGCAATCAGACAAATACCTGTTCAATAAAGTGCAAGAGACCAATGACATTCTATTCTACCTAAAACAAAACTAGTACAATCAACACTATATCCCTAATGTGGAACCATGAAATAACTGGAAACTCCTGGAGCCAGTACTCTGCAACTCTCTGTGGAGACCAAAATTTGGAACCCTGTACAATGGCAAGAAAACTAAATATGTAGGAAAAGAAAATGTCCAGATTACTCCTCCAACAAACACCTGTCCTATTCCCAAAAATATCTAAAAATTGCCCTACCTCAACTGCTTAAAATCTGATTTTAAGTTGAGTCATCCTTTCTTCATTCTGTCCAAACTGATTTGATTCTGCACCAAAATGGTTTGCAAAACCAGAATCCTCATTTCTATACCTTTTCAACGGTATATGATACTTGGTATTTTGATAAAATTTTGCCCCCTGAATCATTAATCAAACTTTTCCTTCCGGTGCATATCTCTTCAATAATTTGAAATATTTGAATTTATATGTTAATTCAATAGTTAGACTATTGAATTGAAATGATTTGTCATTTTAATATTTCAATTCTATATTTCACCTTGCACAGATTTTGATTTTATTTATCTGCATATTTACCAGCATTTTAATACCTTTTCTGTGCATATTTCACCAGATTGCGCCACGTGGCAATCTCCTACTAGCTCTGTGTGTCCACCTGGGCGCCTGCATCACTTGCCCTGTCTGGCCCGCCACCTGTCCAAGTGCCACGTGGCGGCCTGTCGCGTTCCCTTGATGGTAACTACCTTGCATCTTTCTCTTTGAGGCTTTGCGACAACCGTCCATCTTACCTACCTCGGGATGCGTGCCAACTCGGATGATCTCTTGCGCGGCCGCCACCTCATCTCCACGTGGACGCCACCTCAACCGCACCACTGTCGCCCCCGCCGCGTGTCGGCTCGACGCGTTCCCTTGAAGATATCTTCCTTGCATCTTTCGGAGCCAGTCATTGTGTCGACCGTCCGATCTTGATCGCCTCGGGATCCGCCCCCAATCTGCAAGCGGATCTACCGCGTCACCTGCCACATCACCTCTACGGGTCCCACCAAAATTTGCTTTTCGCCCTCTGCGATCATCTGGCACAATTTTCGAGGTGCTCCTCCTGCACGCACATGTAGAGCCTCTGGGCTGCTTCTTCAAATCTCTTATTGTGTGCTTTACTTTTTAAACATCCATATTTTCCCTTTCTTGGTGAATGTGGGACTAATCTTTTGCATGATTTTAAAGCTTTTACATTCTTGGCGCCCAAAATACTGGGGCCCAGTGCGCATTGTATTCTCTAGGCCTCTTGGCTTCTTATTCATTACATAATGCAAGCGCTTTAGTATATAAATACTAGAAAGTCCCCAATCCCAGTGAATGTGGGATATATGCTCTTTGCATTTTCAAGTTTTTCAGACTCCTCTATCTCCTGCGCGGTCCTTTTGCCTACTTTATTGCATAGTAATGTTTAAAAACTTCATGCTGAAGGTTCATTTTACATTTGTATCCAAATAACACCTTCGTCGTGGTGTATTGTGCAAACATTTCTTACCTTGTTACCCTACGCAGTATAGCATTCAACCTTTCTCCCATACTGGTTGTTCCACCATGCATTCCCTTTGTAATATCTACGCAGAGTATAGCTCTAGTAATATGCATTTGCTTTGTATTAAAAGCTTTCTCAAACCTCCCAAAAATCAGCGCAAACACCTCCAAAATGCTCCTTCCATTTACTACGCAGGCCTATTTGGTCTTCCATGCAGGATTTAAGGCAATTACATTTGCCAATTTTCAATTGTATTGAAATTTTTATTGGCTCTCCTCCCTGCTTGCGTGTTGGCTCCTTCTTCCTACGCTGGCAGCTCCCTCTTGTTTTGCTGCGCAAGACCAGCTCCAATTTCCTCTCTTGCGCAGGGTTTCTTTTAAAAATTTTACACCTGCCATTCATTTGTATTGGCACTTGAGTCTTTGAAACAAAAAGAAACTTCAAAGTTAGCGCAGGCTTCATGTTATTTAAATATGCCAATTGCATTTGCTTGAAAATTCGCACCCATGCGTGGCCTCTGTTTGGCATGGGTTGTCTTATGTAATGCTGCGCAACCTTCACTCCTGTGGTCATTGTGCAGTATGTCAATTGATAAAATTTAAATGCTTTCAAAGCACTCTTTAAAACATGCGTGGGCTCAGTTGCATTTGCCTTGAAAGTTTTTTAAGCTTTTTAAAAATAATTTTCTAACCTCTGCGCAATCTTCCTTTGTTACATTGCACTGGTTTGATTGTTTTTAAACTTACCCTTGTTGCGCAGGTCCTCTAACGGTCTTCAAAGTCTAGTTTTACACTTGCCATTTGGAATGCTTGAATGTTTCTTTAAAATCTCTTTGCTTTCCATTTGTCAAATGCATTACATTGAACTCATGTAGGTGATCTTATACTTTATTTTCATTTGACTTAGAGGTTGATTCTTATCAAAGAATGAACATGCCGCTTATCCATATGCTGGGTCTCTGACATTGCTGAAATTGGACAAAAATCGAGAAGTTCATTAGAAACATCTTCAGTATTGGCTCTTTGGATATTTGAACCACTTTGGTGATTCATTTCTGATAGGGCAAACAAACATTTTTTATTTATTTCTGCAGAAGTATATCTTTGTAAAATCACAGTACATGTGAGCTCTCAAGTCACAATCGGGTTGATAATGTGGGATGTGTTCCGTGAAAGTGAGCATCTGCGAAGATCTCTGAGAACCTCCAATTCTTGTGGTCATTCTATAGTTATACAACTCGCACGACATGTTGGTATCCAAACATCTGACATATCAATCAGAGCCGTCGACAAATATTCATTTTGAACCCAAACTCCATGTAACACAAATACAACTCTCAACTTCTTGGAAATGATTTATAACATAAATGCAACCACAACCATCTCATGTGCGGCATCCTCTTTCCTCATATCATCCCTGGATTTGTGGCTAATGCATTGACCATTGTATATAGCTGAGATGCTGTAACAACACCAAGGCGATTTCTTATACTAACTTTCTCTTGACGGGGTGCTTTCTGGAGCCATTTCTTTATGAATAATGCTCCATCCTTTGTGTGTTTATCAAGTAATGCTTCTAGAGAGTGCAAACCATGGTGATTCCTGAAAAAGGAAAGTGTCCCATTAACTGAGTCTAAGTGGTGGAAAATTTTCTCCCAAAATAAATTCTCTATTCTTCTCATTGTTTGCACCTCGAGTTCCCAAAATTGTGAAGAACCATATTGTAGGCATTCCTGTACAACTCTTCAAAACTCAAACCCCTGACATTATGACTATAAATTTCATGGATTGCATGCTCAATTAGTTTCCAGGTCCTATCAGCATACTTCGGATACATCCTATGCTTGAAAAGCTCAATTTTGAAAGGTTTCTTTTTTGGATCATGCATCCGAGCATTTAACCTTGTATAATAAAATTGTGTTCTTGAGCTCCCAATTGTAACACCATCACTTTTAAACTGATTTTCACCTTCCAATAACGAAAACATAGCTTTCAGTGGAATCGGACCATAAAGCATCAGATTGGCGATCATAACCATCCAACTTTTATACCTCTGCAAATTTGATCATATAAACAACAGCTGGCCTTTGGAAATGGCGTTCAAAAACTGATCAGACAATCTCCTAGAAACATGCCATCAGGAACATGTACTTAGTTCCAACCTGTGAACATAAGTGCAAAGTGGATTTGAGGAACACCTTCAGCTCTGAGAGATACTTATGTTTAAAGTAGACCATTTCATTGCTGTTATACAACTGAATGTTGAAAACTGAATAAATCTCATTTGGATTTGACTTTCTAAACCAATCAGATGAACTCCTTATGGTTTAGGGGCCTGGATTTGGATTCATTTTCACATATAGAGAACACATTTTCACTTGGTTTGTTCTGATCATCAACTGGTCAATTAATGTGAATCCCTAAAGTCAGCCTTACCCATTGTCTGACTTCAAAATTAGTAAACTTTGCATAAACATGGTGTGGAATTGAATGAGCAAACTAATCAAATGGATTGGCACAGGTCTTAAAATCTTCATGATAGCACATTTCCATGACTACAATATGGGGGAGCATTCAATTTTCCATTTCATTCAACCGGGTACAAATTGCGAGACTTCAAAGTAGGGCATTCAGACTTGTGCACTTTCACATTCTGAGAATCAGAATTAATTGCAAACGGAATGACTTTGGCAAAATGTGCAAATGAACTCATGGGGGTCTGAAAATGGAAACAAAGCTTCTCTCTCGTGCCTGCAACACCTTGGCATAATCCTTATATCATGAAATTTCATTCGGCCAAAGATGCAAGCATGCAAAGTAGGTCATTTACTATAATCAGGCAATATGCAGAATGCAGATTTAAGTGAACACCTCCAAATGACCCTCTTCAAAACATATCAAAACTGACATCTGAAAGCTGTGACCTATTACATCTACCCCATGATAGGTTTTTCACATGTTTCCCAAGCAGTATGTCATGCAAATCATCAGATCATATTTTATTTGCACTTCAAGTAAGCATCATCAAAAGTTTTTTAGGGGTACTTACCTTGCCTTAGAGAAAATTTTTAATTGGTCACTCCAAATTTGTGCCAAATCTGAGAGTACCAACAGGATCTATATCATCCAAATCAATTGGACCAACAGTTGCTTCCTGTGCCTTTCTTATGCACAACCGAAGATTATATTGTACAAAGACAAGGTCATTGAGGTGTTTTTGAGCTAGCTTGTTCCTCTTCTTCGTATGGACGACCTCAAACAAGCTCTAATTGCGCTCACAATTGGATTAGCTACAAGGTTGACATAAGATTTTTAGGGCGATGTTTTTGATATTTGGGGTATTTCCACCTCAACTTTCCCACCAAACATCTAAAATAAAATATTGAAAAGTTAGAAAGCAAAGAGAAAAGCGAAAACATATTTTATCAATTTATCAATTACTTTCTGAGACCCCAAAATGCAAATGTAAAATGTTATACATGGGGTTTGAGTGGTTCTTCCTCTCTTTGCTAGCTCTGAAGAGAATAACTTACCCCTTGTTTCCTCATAGTTTTGGAGTTCGGCCACAACGAGGTCTCTCTCCTCAACATCAGATATCATCCTCTGAATGCATGCAGTGAGGCTGAGAAAGAATCCCCGAACTTAAAACGAGGGTTGAGGAAGCACCCTGCTGCATGAATGGGTTGGTGGAGCTGATTGTTCCACCTCTTATCAATGATTTCCCAGATGGGATCAAATTTGAGTCTATCCCCCTTGTAGTAATTTTTTATAGACTCCTTGGCCCTATCTATGGCCTCATAAATGCACCCCATTGGGGTTTGATCCCCATCTACCAAGCGCAAAACTCTAACCAAGGGCATCAAATTTGAGTCTATCCCCCTTGTAGTAATTTTTTATAGACTCCTTGGCCCTATCCATGGCCTCATAAATGCACCCCATTGGGGTTTGATCCCCATCTACCAAGCGCAAAACTCTAACCAAGGGTTTGGACACCTACAAATAAAAAATAAAAATTACAAAAAGATTAATTAATGAAGTTACAAATTAATAATGAACGACTTGAATCAAGAATAATTAAAAATTCAAGTTTTGAAGTTACCTACACAATCTCTGTAGCCTTTTGTGCAAAATGGTTGTCGAAGACTATGCGTGCGATATCCTCTCCTTCAACCTTCTTTGAATAAGGTGAGTCTAGCCATGCTTGACTCACAAAAATTTGTTTCAAAGAAGTCAATGCACCAAGAATGCTTTGCAATGTCAAGAAAATCGTTGCAAACCTTGTGACACTGGAGCTCACCAAATCTCTCCCTTGAGTGTGCTCTCTCATCAAATGTAGAACCCAAGGGTGATTGTAAATATATTTTGTGATCCTCCTTTCATCTTCCACAACTGGGGCCACCCAATCAAGTTTTCCTATGTCCTCCAAAGGAAGGTCAAGGACATGTGCTGCACAAGGTGTCCAAAAAAGAGTGGAGTGCCTTTCTTGGAGGATTTTACTTGCTGCCACATATGCTGTTGCATTATCTGTGATGATTTGCACCACATTCTCTACTCTCACCTCCATGACAATGTGCTCTAACATTCCAGCCAATGTTTCTCCATTTTTCACCTTATTGGAGGCATCAACCGATTTCAAGAACACCACATTGTCCTTGCAAGCAACCAAAAAATTAATAATGGTGCGGTTTTTGCCATCTATCCACCCATCGGAAAGAATGGCGCAACCACATTTTCTCCATTCTTTTCTTTGGTCCTCCACTACTACTTTTGCCCTATCAACTGCATTTGTGAGCAACCTACAAGAACAAAGTGAAATTAGGTCTTGTTGTGAGGTTTTCACACCACTGCTCCATTGCAAATGGGGACCCCCCTTTTTTGCTTTGCTAGTAGGGGTAGAGAGTCTTAGGACTCTTAGTTAGCAACAATTTTGAATGTCCAAGCCTTAGAGGGAGTTTTATGAGAGAAGGTGTGAAATCAGCTAGAACCTTGATTGTGAGTTTGAGCTTGATGAGGTGAGATTCACTAAGTTTGGGTGGCGAGCTCCTCGAGGGATAATCCTCAGGGCAGGGTGGAATCTGTTGGTTCCCAAAACCACAGATTGGAAATCCAAGAGCTTTGCCACTTCTCTAATAGGATTACTCAATCAGTTCTGGCCAACGAAAGGGAATGATCCAAATTCCCCTGCACTTTAGGCTTCGCCACACCTAGGTAGGTAAACCTTCACTTTGAATCTGATCACCTTGCTCAAAGCTTTTATATAGTGAATTCAAACTTTGTGAGTTGTAAGTTGGCAAAATCCTCAAAACTCGATCAATATAAAGTTATGTGATTGCTTGAAATGATTAAATGTTTTATATAAGATTATCAATAATTGATTAGATGCTTGTAAGAAGGAAGATATAGATTTCTGACTTCAACTATAAATCCAATAACTATATTTCAATGATTTTTAAAAGACCAGTGCCTTTGCTTATCCAGACAATAGAGTCAATTACAACAAGGATTATTACGTACAACTTTATGAGACAATATTTATTTAAATATCATCAATTACCTCTGTGCTCTGCAAAAGGCAAATCTTATATGCAATTCTCCGTTAGTCCAAAAGGAATTTAACTTCTCCGGCTGGAAGTCCGATTAGATAGAGATTAGGAAACACATTTATATTTCGCACTATTTTGATTGTCGAACAAAGAATGCAGGAAAAATCCAATGCATAAGCTTTATTGGAATAATTCAATAATCATCTTATTAATCACAAAGGACGAATCCAAACTATAATTGTAATCTCTTTGCATTTAGATAAACAAAAAGCAAAAGGCTTTTATTTATAATTAAAATATAATACATAAGTTTACATTAAAAAGCCATATATTCTACTCCTTATCCCTCCGTACAAATAGATATATATGCTTCTTCTTTTGAATGTCGAATATTGTCCCCCCTTTGTTTCAATATCTTCTTATTACTTATATCTTTTCTTTCAAGTAAATGGTGTGTCCTTTGAACAGTAAGGCACCTCTTAGAGACTTCATACCTTTTCATTCTAATCGCAGCTTAGACTTGGTTTATATTTTTAATTCTTTATAATGACGCCTTTATCGGGTTTCACATTTTAATTAATCCTCCGCTTCTTTCATTATTGATATCGAGGATCTTAAACAATTGCTGAAGCTATTACAAATGCCTTCGTTTCTTAAAATGTTTATATTGATTAATAATGAACTTGTCCTCTTGTTATTTGGCGAGATCATAGTAAACTGAGTATTCTATTCATGACTTCAATGCGGTAGTCTTTGTTTCCAAACTTGTCATTTTTTCTTAATATTTGTCATCATTCCTTCCGGATATTATGGGCCCAATCTCTGTTCGTATATGTGTAAAGACAATACTGAATACTGTATACTTTAATCTTGAATATTGCTTGACATCATTGGTCGTCTTCTTACGCGGGCTCCAAGAGATTGCAGTACCACTTGTTTATTATTATCGCTAGAAATGGAGCCCATTGTCGCCACTGTGAACTTCAATATGAAGATTGCGTGCTGCAAACATCAGACCCTCCTCATAGTTCCACAGACGCTCATTATTTTAACACTCCTGACGGTATATGGTCTGCACAATAACGTTCTGATTATTTGTGGCATATTTTAAATGCTGAAAGACATCCTTGTTATTATTGGAAGTCATCGTAGTTACTACTGCCATAAAAGATTTTTAACCTTCGCACATGTCATACTTAGGCTTGTTCCTCTTCTCGTGAGTGCACATATACTTCTAGGTCTAGCACATTGAATACTTCCTATTGTCTGACGCTGAACACACATAAAATAATATCCATCTATAGTATGTGGTTTTTGTTCACCTCTTTGGAACTTTGTCTACAAATATCTGTTTTCAACAAGTCTTTTAATATTTGCTTCATTATATTCTTCTTCATCTGTATTCTATTTATAAACTGTTTGTGCATTTTTATTATATTTCTGTTGTATAAATACTCTTTAGAACTCAATTATATCTTATTCCCACTCGGTCTGCTCTTTCACATATTACGTGGCTTCTATTGTATCGTATGTGCTTATTTTCTACATATGATATTTATATAGATCTGACCTATCTTGTAAGTTTATTTCCTGTTGGAAATATCTGCTATACTCCTTACTATATCTGCCAGAAGAATTCTTGTATATTGATGTTGATTCTTTCCGGTGACTCTTGCCATTGTGTATCTTTGACTCCGGACTTCTAACAACTTCACATCACTAAGTATCCTTGTTGGTGGATATGTCTGTCAAGTATTCTATGTCCCAATATGTGTCAGAGAGCTGTACCCACTTGTCATTAATAATACTATCTTGTACCATTGACAATATTGACAATAATTCCATCAATTTTCTAACATTATTTCTCAAATGGAGGCCCTAATTTGCAAAAATTAGGGTTCCATCAGTGGCTCTTGTTGGGGACATATGCCCCTTGTGGGCATAATGAGATTCCAGCTATCTCTGGAGGAGCAAACCATACTAAACCTGATGTAAAAGTGAAATTGGGTGGCCCCAAGGCCCGTCCCCCCCCCAAAAAAAAAAATGAACACTGCTCCTTTCCTCTATCAAACACCCGATTTTGACCATGTAATAACTCTTTACTTCTGATCATGGTATGCTTTCCCTTCATCACTTGCTTGGGATCAGAATTTGCCCTTTCCTTCTCACAAGAGCATTTGCAAAGAAACAAATTTCAATATCATTTGGCCCCAACATCTGATCCTTTTCTGTTACTGCTTCATTAATGCAATCTTTGACGTATGATTTTTGTTTTGCTTTTGAGAAATCATCAGGTTTACTACAGTCCTTGCTGAATGGCAGAACTTTATGGTTATGTATTTGATCAGTCATACAAACATCTAAATCAAGGTTTTGAATATCTCCTCGCACACAATCTGCTCCATACTCAAGATGTTGTTTCTCTTCACAAAAAGGATTTGAAGATAACTCACATTCGGGAACTTCCTTCTTATCAAGAATCTGATCTGATAAGACACTCGGATAATTTTCAGAACTAATCTTCAACACATTATCCTCATTATGTCTGCTTGGTTCCATCTCATCTTCACATGTTTGATACAACTTCTACTCATAGGATGAACTAATGCATGTCTCACTTTCTGAATACACTTCCCTATACATATTTTGAGTTTCATCATCCTCAAAATTATCATTAGGCCTGTTATCTTCATCATGATGTTGATGGATTTGATTGCATAGAAGATCTTCCTCAAACAACGGATTCATGAACATAGAGAACTCGAATGCATCTTCCTTCGTATTCTCTTCAAACAATGGGTTCAAGATCATAGAGAATTCAGGCATACATCCATGAGAGCTTTCATTTGGATCATCAAGTTTTTCATCAACAAGACTAATATCTTCATTGACATTATCTCCTGAAACTTCCTCCTGTTCATACACTTTATGCAGTTATATTTCATCTTCACTATTTGATTCTTGGAAATTATTATCTCCTTGATCTAGTACCTCTTGAATATACGCTGATCCATTAACTTGTTGACAGTGGTGGATTGAGAAAAAAATTGGACCGTTTCTCTCAATATGTTTATGATATTCTATGTCTAACAAGGCTGAAATCTCTTACACTGAGATAATCCTCTTCCTCATTTTCACATTCACTGATATTTGATGTCATACAAGTATCATCATGGATAGATCTTTCCTCAGAATGTCCAAAAAGGTTTTCTCCATTCAAATTTGAAACCTTACTTGACTCATATATTACTTCAGTCCTGCATTCATTCTCCTCTGCAGTTAGTTCACCATTTATATGTTTGAGAAAAATAAGGAACTGATGATCATATAAGAGACCAAATTCACGCATTCTGTTGAAAAGATCAGAGGATGGAGGTCTGCACTCTGAAGGTATTTCTTGATGGACATTAAACATCCTCATGAAGAATTGTACTGTAGGTTCTTCTTCTCGTTTCTCTAATTTCAAAAATGCGTCCAAAGGGGATATGTAATTTGGATCTTCTTCATCATCATTGAGATTGCCATCAAGCACAAGGCCTTGTTCAATCTGATCATAAGCCTCCTCTTCTTTGTCTTCATCATCTTCTTCTAATATCTGAAAAAGAAGCCTCAAATTAGAGTCACCTGGTGAGATTCCCAACCCCAAAAAATTTCTTATGAATTCCTCGTGTGAAGGCATGATGTTATATGGTAAATGTTTGCCATCCTCATGAACAAATGTGCTGTAGACTCCCCCTCAAATCTCTCCAAACTGAAAAATGCATCAAGTAGAGACATACTAGGATCCTCTTCCATGCTGCAGCTTTGGTCTTCATACTATTCATAACACATGTTGTCTTCTTCACTTGCATCATGAAATTCATATAAGAACCACTGTTCAAAATCTTTCCAAGATGAGATACATTGTGTGGGCAGTGATTCATATGCTTGTCTGGCACTGTCTCTTAATGTCCTGACAAATAGCTTCATCACCTGATCCTTTGCACAAATTTCATAATCTTCTATAAATATGTAAAATGCATCCAAATGTTGAAGTGCTGATTCATCCCATTCTCCATAGAACTTTGGTACAAGTTTTGAGAGCTTCGGAAATAACTAGTTAGGTTCACAATCAAATCTTCTTAGATCCAACGGCCTAATGCCATCTAGAATAAAATGCTTTATTTGAAATATTGATATATTTGAAATAAAACTATCTACCATCTCCTTCTGAGTCTTCTCCCTCAGCAGAGTTACCAACAGAAATCTTATTGAATAGAGTCGCCACCTCTTTCGAGGAATGTATTGATTTGTTGATCTTCTGGGTTCTCTCTTCCAGCAGAGTACGCTTCCAAACAAATTGATTCAATTGCTTTCTGATTTTGATCTACGAAATCTGAAATTCTGGGTAACTTCACAATATATATTGTGAGCAACTCTCCCCAGTAGAGTCGCCAATCTGTTGGTTCCCAAAACCACAGATTGGAAATCCAAGACCTTTGCCACTTCTCCAATAGGATTACTCAATTAGTTCTGGCCAACCAACGGGAATGATCCAAATTCCCCTGCACTTCAGGCTTCGCTACACCTAGGCGGGTAAACCTTCACTTCGAATCTGATCACCTTGTTCAAAGCTTTTATATAGCAAATTCAAACTTTGTGAGTTGTAAGTTGGCAAAATCCTCAAAACTCGATCAATATAAAGTTATTGGATTGCTTGAAATGATTAAATGTTTTATATAAGATTATCAATAATTGATTAGATGCTTGTAAGAAGGAAGATATAGATTTCTAACTTCAACTATGAATCCAATAACTATATTTCAATGATTTTTAAAAGATTAGTGCCTTTGCTTATCCGGGCAATAGAGTCAATTACAACAAGGATTATTACGTACAACTTTATGAGACTATTTATTTAAATATCATCAATTACCTGTGTGCTCTACAAAATACAAATCTTATATGCAATTCTCTGTTAGTCCAAAAGGAATTTAACTTCTCCGGCTGGAAGTCTGATTAGACAGAGATAAGGAAACACATTTATATTTCACACTATTCTGATTGTCGAGCAAAGAATGCAGGAAAAATCCAATGCATAAGCTTTATCGGAATAATTCAATAATCATCTTATTAATCACAAAGGATGAATCCAAACTATAATTTTAATATTTTTGCATTTAGATAAACAAAAAGCAAAAGGCTTTTATTTATCATTAAAATATAATATACAAGTTTACATTAAAAAGCCATATATTCTACTCCTTATCCCTCTGTACAAATAGATATATATGCTTCTTCTTTTGAATGTCGAATATTGTCCCCCCTTTGTTTCAATATCTTCTTATTACTTATATCTTTTCTTTCAAGTAAATGGTGTGTCCTTTGAACAGATAAGGCACCTCTTAGAGACTTCATACCTTTTCATTCTAATCGCAGCTTAGACTTGGTTTATATTTTAATTCTTTATAATGATGCCTTTATCGGGTTTCACATTTTAATTAATCCTCCGCTTCTTTCATTATTGATATCGAGGATCTTAAACAATCGCTGAAGCTATTACAAATGCCTTCGTTTCTTAAAATGTTTATATTGATTAATAATGAACTTGTCCTCTTGTTATTTGGCGAGATCATAATAAACTGAGTATTCTATTCATGACTTCAATGCGGTGGTCTTTGTTTCCAAACTTGTCAATTTTTCTTAATATTTGTCTTCATTCCTTTCGGATATTATGGGCCCAATCTCTGTTCGTATATGTGTAAAGACAATACTGAATACTGTATACTTTAATCTTGAATATTGTTTGACGTCATTTGTTGTCTTCTTGCGCGGGCTCCAGGAGATTGCACTTCCACTTGTTTATTATTATCGCTAGAAATGGAGCCAATTGTTGCCACTGTGAACTTTGATAGGAAGATTGCGTGCTGCAAACATCAGACCCTCCTCATAGTTCCACAGACGCTCATTATTTTAACACTCCTGGCGGTATATGGTCTGCACAATAATGTTCTGATTATTTGTGGCATATTTAAAACGCTGAAAGACATCTTTGTTATTATTGGAAGTCATCGCAGTTACTACTGCCATAAAAGTTTTTTAACATTCTCACATGTCATACTTAGGCTCGTTCCTCTTCTCGTGAGTGCACATATACTTCCAGATCTAGCACATTGAATACTTCCTATTGTCTGACGCTGAACATACAGAAAATAATATCCATCTACAGTATGTGGTTTTTGTTCACCTCTTTGGAACTTTGTCTACAAATATATGTTTTCAACAAGTCTTTCAATATTTGCTTCATTATATTCTTCTTCATCTGTATTCAATTTATAAACTGTTTGTGCATTTTTATTATATTTCTGTTGTAGAAATACTCTTTAGAACTCAATTATATCTTATTCCCACTTGGTCTGCTCTTTCACATATTACGTGGCTTCTATTGTATTGTATGTGCTTATTTTCTACATATGACATTTATATAGATCTGACCTATCTTGTAAGTTTATTTCCTGTTGGAAATATCTGCTATACTCCTTACTATATCTGCCAGAAGAATTCTTGTATATTGATGTTGATTCTTTCCGGTGACTCTTGCCATT
>MU223797.1:44492-55547 GCA_018584345.1 Thuja plicata
CCTGTTGGAAATATCTGCTATACTCCTTACTATATCTGCCAGAAGAATTCTTGTATATTGATGTTGATTCTTTCCGGTGACTCTTGCCATTGTGTATCTTTGACTCCGGACTTCTAACAACTTCACACCACTAAGTATCCTTGTTGGTGAATATGTCTGTCAAGTATTCTATGTCCCAATATGTGTCAGAGAGCTGTAAACACTTGTCATTAATAATACTATCTTGTACCATTGACATCATTGACAATAATTCCATCAATTTTCTAACATTATTTCTCAAATGGAGGCCCTAATTTGCAAAAAATAGGGCTGCATAATCCACCTACCCTTGAGGATCAAATCCTCTTCACATCCAAATCTCCGCCCTCCCATCTTGCATTATCTTCAGTTCACACTTGCGAATCCAAGTCTTAGGGGTCCTTAGAGGGGCAAGTGGGCATGATTTGACATCAATTTTGGAGGAATATTGAAATCAGTTTGGGAGAGAAGAACGAACATGAGATCAGACCTTCAAAGCCGCCTACATCAGATTTAGATAAGTGTTAAGCACCCTTGATTCAACCCTTGATTGGAATGAGAAGGTCGAGTTGGTAAAGTTAGTGAAGTAATGCTAGCTTAGGGGGGAATCCGACCCACTGCTAGGATTTTATCCTCCTCATACCTAGATTTCTGGCCTGCTACAAGAGGAATCCTCTCCTATGTCAGATTTCCGCCCACCTAAGGAGACAATGCTCAAGGTCTCTCAATTTCCACCCTGCTCAAATGGGTGATTTCATGTCTTGACTGAAGGCTTAGAGGACTGAAATTAAGCTTGAGGCCGAATAGAAGATCAAAATCCTCTATAGGGCAAGATTCTTGTTGCCTTAGGGAGA
This sequence comes from Thuja plicata, assembly GCA_018584345.1. Taxonomy (NCBI): domain Eukaryota; kingdom Viridiplantae; phylum Streptophyta; class Pinopsida; order Cupressales; family Cupressaceae; genus Thuja; species Thuja plicata. The sequence continues at coordinate 45,365 of MU223797.1, forward strand.
GCAAACTAAAACATAATTTTGAAGGCAAATCACCAAGAGAAGAGAAAGATCTGAGTAGGAAAAGGCAGGAAAGCACTAAATCAGACTTGATGAAGGCAAAGTCCGAAGGAAATAATATTCCTCATCCCTGTAGAAATGCATTCGAAAGGTAAATTTGCTATAGGCAAGAGATCGAAGGTGAACAAAAGCAAATCTTGAATACTTAATAAGTCGGGGAAAATGGGTGCCTAAGAGGAAAATTCCTTTGAGCTGGCGGAATCTGCCAGCTCTAAAGGAATTAAATTCCTCTCATACCTCAAAATTCCACCCTAGCTTTGGCTAAGAAAAGCTGATTATGGAGATAAGGTGAGATCATTTTGACATAAGTGCTGCGAATTGAGACTAAGGATAAGATAAATAAGCGATTTTGAGGTGTTCCAAATGTGAAGAATGTTTTTTATTACGTGAAAAACAAGTTTTAGGGACCCTGAACCCTATACAATAAGGTCATGAAAGATATTCAAAGAGAGCACACAACAAGAGACGGACCAAGACCAACAAGAGGATTTTAGTAGTAGGCTTCCCCAACCTGGAACAAACACATCATGAAAGATCAACATTCCACCTGGAAAGATTACGATTTTCCTTTACCCCCTTTCCTGTGGGATCGAAGGGTCATGTCAAAGAGGGCGAAGACCTCTTAGAATTTTTTCCTTTTACTGTAATCCAACCCTCTTCCATAGCTGCTGCACTCTGCCAAGCCAAAGAATCCAGCTCAAAGGAACCAACAACGGGGGCTCATTGAGCAGTACCAGAGATAGGGCCAACATCCACCAAAGGGATGGGGCCAACAACTTTCAAGGAGACAACATCTGCAACATTATCAGAAAAACATGCTGCCACCTGAGAGACAGGGCCAACAACTGCCAAAGGGACATCACCCACAACACTCTCAACAACAAGAGCCCTATCACAATAATTCTAAGACACAATCGAATCAGAACCTCCAGTCTCAACCATCCTAGAAACCGTACCAAAAACGTGCCTCACGTTAGCATCAACAAAAGGCACAAGAATCTCCTCTGCAACCACCTAAGAGAAGCTCCTCTGGGAAGAGTTCTTGTAAACCATGTAATGCTGGACAGAAGCGCTTTTCCACCAAGAAATTTCCCTCTTAGATTTTGCCAGATTGCACTTAGTCGCCACCTGACCAGTTCTAAAACCTCCTGCACTTGAAGGGAATCCCTTCATAGTCCAATGGTTGAATCCAACAACCCTTAGGAGAGACAAGCTTAATCTCCTCAGGAAGCCCCTTAGAGACATCTATATCCACCAAAATCCCAGCAAAGGTCGAATGGTAAGTATGTGAGGAATCTTATCCACCATCAAAACATCCCCAAGGGCCTCACCCACTTTCTCAAGAAGAGAATCCACCCAAAGATGAAGGGGGAGGTAGGGAAGTCTAACCCAGACGAGTATCTTATTGAAAGTTTCCGAAGAAGGGTTGAAATCCGGAAACAAGGTTTAACCATCAGCATGAAGCGATCCTCCCAGCTAAAGAAATGATCACACAAGATTGTATTTCTATCCACAACATTATCAAATTTGGCAATAAAAAAACCCTTAGCCAAAGGGAAAATATGGACAATACCAGTAATAATAGGTTCCCACTGTTGGGAGATCTAGGCATGTAACTTCGAGCGATTGGGCTAAAAACCTTTGAATTTGCAGATTAAACTGTGAGAAGAAAAAACGGATGTGGCTTGATCAATTTTTGCCTCCGTATCAGCCTCCGAAGAGATAGCAATAGACTTGGAGACAGGGAAAGGCTTTGTCTCCACCAGCTTCTTTTTTAAACCAGGCCCCTTAGCAGACAAAGAGTCAACAACCCTCGATGAGGGAGGGGCTCTGACCCAAATCATCAACAGGACCAAACTTCTCCGCGGAAGGAAAACCCTGACCCCCATCGCAAACAAAGCGTCCTCCACTAGAAAAAGAGGCCATAACGGGCTTAGCAAACCTTGACCCCGGAACAGACAAAGCGCCGCCGCCATCGATAGCAGGCAAAGCAGTCTATACTGGAGACCCCGCACGCAAACCATTTGACACTTGGGCAAAAGTGGCCACAGCAACAGCCGAACCAGGCGCCGCCGCAAAGGATCCAACAGGCGGCGACTCAGATTCGTCCTGCCCCAGTGAAACCGACCAAGCAGATACGAGGAAGATGACCCCAAACTTAGAAGCCACCCCAGGCCTGTTGCCATCGACCATCGCACTGTGGCAGGAAATTCGGGGAGAAACCCTAAACACTGAAGCAGACATCGTTCGTTATCCAAATGTGAAGAATGTTAAAATTCCTCTCTTATCCTAGATATCCGCCATGTCCCTTAGGCTTAGAAACACATGATCTTCACCTCCAATTTATGGAACGATTGAACAAAGTAAGTGTTGGATGGGCTAAGTGGATATAATGGGGCATTTTGGATTAGGAGATTGGCCTTAGATGAAGAAAATCCTCAAGGGGTGGTGGATTCCACCACCCCAAGAGGAATTTGTCCTCCCAAGGAGATGATTTCCGCTCTTGGTGTGGAAAGCAAACAGTGAAGTCCTCAAACATATGGAAATTCTGCCCAACTTAAAAGGGAAATCCTATGCCTCCCCTAGTTCCCGCCTTGCTCCCCATGAGTAAGAATGTATGTCTTGATTGTTAGAGGGATCTAAGGAGGGTATGGTGTCAACGAAATAAGAGGAGGCGATGAACATGCAAATAAGATAAAAAGAAATTCTCATGGAGGGCGGATTCCGTCTTCCCATGAGGATTTTATTTTCTTCGTACTAAGATTTCCGCCCCCATATATGATACTCAACCCAGGCATTAGAATGCAACGATTTTGGAGGGGAAATAAGTATTTAGAACACCATTGATTTGCTTTTCACAAAGGCAGCCTAAAGGCCTAAGAAACAGATTAAATAAATGATCCTATTGGCCATTCTTTTACAAGGTCAGTTCACCTTGAGCTTCGTGCCCCTCAACCTCCCTAAAAGCCTATGTAAGGAGAGTGATTTAATTCATTTCTATCTGCAAGCAACTCCATCTCCTCTCTGCCCTTAGACAACGAAATATTTTCTCCAGGGGGCTGCGAATTGTCTCATAGAGGCGCTGGAGTGAAATGGAAGGCATCAAATACATCCTTTGCTAGTGATTTGATACATCAGATCTGAATTTTAAAGTTGTATCCCTATCCTGTTCAAGCTCAAAAAATTCTAAAATAGTTTGTGAATGTTGGCCCTGTGGGTTATTGAGGTTTATCCTTGATTGATAAGTTTCAAACTAATGCTGATTGAAAGTCTACTATTCAGTATGGATTCCACAGTCAAATGTTTGTATGAACTTCTTAGCATTTAGAGTAAGCTCATTACATATTCAACATTATAAATAACAAGGAATTAACATAAACACTCATGTTTGTAAAGACTCATAATCAGTTCAATTCCAATGGCATAAACATGTCAATCACTGAATGAATATGACAATTACATTGAGCCTTTAAAAGAAAACTCTTTCAAGAAATCTACGCTCATGCATACCAAAGTTAAGGAGCTAGATCGATATAGAGTTAGTAACTAGAGTTGATGCTGTTATGAGCCGAGAAACAACTGGTATTTTGCAGATGTTCTTCTGAGAGCTTAAACTCCAAATGTTTGCAAGGAAATGACGTGAGTTGCAACAAGGTTTTGTAGGAGTTAGTCCCGATACCACAAAATAGATGTTTGGAATATAATCCTTTCACCTGCGGTCTCCTCTATGCTTAAACGCAAAGCAAATAATTTGCCTTTCCTCAATGTAATGCTTCCAGTACTCTATTAGCGGCTGAGACGAAGTCTAGCAGGGTGCGTAATATTTCTTTGGGACACAACCATCGCACAAGCAACACACAATACCACTTCAAGCACAATACGTGAGTGAGTTCCAACCTGATAACTTCCAGCTTTTAACTCCTAGTAGTTTATTGTGTCAAATCCACAGAAGACAGAAAAATGTGCCCCGTCCAACCTAAGAAAACCTGAAAATGATCAAACGAATCCATCCTTCAACACTATTCAACGACTTAGCACAATGTCAAGTTCCGTATGAACTTGCTCCACATATGCGATCAGATTGGCGTCCGACTCGCAGAGATTGAAGGGGTTTCGTCCTTCAATTTACAGTCACAGAGTGACTAGAAACTTCAGTTTTCAAACTTTTCTTCACCTTCGAATGCCCCCTTCATGCAAGATGCCGTTTTGTACATGCTCGGGTGCATGAGCGTTACAAACAGATTGTCATTACATTTGATAAAGGCGCTCAAATCATTTGATAATATGCGCTAAGAGCATTTCATAATGTGCGCACAAAACATTTAATAAAGGCACTCAATACATTAGATAATTGTAGAGCATAATATTAAAGTTTTCCACCAATAAAATAACTTAAAATAAAGTTGTCAAGATATTAATTAAACTTTACAATTATTCACAACTTATTTCATGGAGCATTATAATAAATCAAAGCTTCATGCCAAGGCCATGCAACACAATTTGTGACTGCCCAACATCCCTTTAATTTATTTTTTATTTTTTGATAATTAGCCTACCGGGAAGGGAAAATAGGCTTACCGAGTCCTCAGAGAGGCTAGGGAAGGAAAGGGGACATTACAAAAGTAGATCTTCCCCAAAAATCAGATAGGAAAGATAAAATCTAGGCATGTCGTGCCTCAAAGAATGTTTGATCTGATCTAATTTCTCTTCATGGAATTCTCAGATTTCTTGCAAATTGTCGCTTGTCATTATATGAACTTAATCGTTTTCCTCTCTTGTTTTGCAAGGTGAAGCTAGGATGGAGAAGTTGGAAGCTAGGAGATGCTCAAGGCTTCAAGATCAAACTCAACCTCAAACTCCAATTGAGAAAAGGATTTAAGTCAAGCTATTAAAATGCAAATTCAGATCGAGATAAAGATGAAATTTAGGAGAGCAAGAAAGATCCAACTACATGAAGACATCATTGAGAAGTTCAAGATACATCAAGATTGGCATACAAGTGCAAGTTCAAGTCATGTCAATGGGAAAGTTTCCAAGAGTGAAAGATGAAGATGATTTGAAAGATGAAGCAATTTGGGAATATGCCATCATGTTGGAAAGCTTGACAATGTTGAGTATCAAGAGATATTTCCCCTTCATCAAGAGGATTGGTCAAGTCTACAGGATAAAGATGCTGAGGTGGCACCTAATTGTCTTCTCCAATCAAGATATTCCAGTCTCAAGCACATTCAATCAAATTACGCCAAGTGTACTCTTTTCTCATTGGCTATCAATAACATTGTACTTTTCTTATTGGCCCACAAAGTGGTGCCTTCATGTAATTGGTTGATAGTTTGGCAACCCTAATTAGGGTCTATAGGGATAAATTTTGGCCCTTGATCTTGAACCGATCTTGCCCCTAAGTTGTAATTGAACACCTTTAAAAGGCCAAGGCCTTCTCATTTGTAATAGTTAGTCAAGTTAGTCATTAGAATAGGAAAAGAAAGCTAGAAGTAGAGGTAGGCTAGCTAAGGGAGAGACTTGATCAAATTGTTTTTATAATGCTATTAAAGTGATTGATGATTCATTGTTGGTCTTCATGGTGAATCACTTAATATTGCTTTGAAGTGTTGCATGGTTTCTTCAATCCTCACTTGCAGTAGGTTTCATTTCATGTTGTTTAGAAGTAGCTTAGTTGTTTCAAATGAAAGAAATTGTGGATGTTTACTTGTTTGACTCGAACAAAACTAGGCCGCTAGTCTCTTGCCGATGGTAAGAGTGCCTTGTGTGGTAAGCTAGTGATTGCACTTAACTTCAATTGATATTCAATCTTTAGTTTGCATACGTTGATGAGATTGAAAAGGAGATATTGATATGAAAATCATTTGAGTATACCTTAGAAACTTGCACTAGGTGGGTCACTGATAAAGCTACATCTAGTAGAGTCAAAGTCATCCATACTTTCTTGCATTCCTAGTTAGGAGTAGAAGTTAAGATTAAGTTTAAGTTTGACTTGAAGAGTTGGGAAATCAAAACTATATTTTCATTGCACATTGTGAAGCTAAATCTTTAGAAGTGCAAGTAAGGTGATATCCATTGATTGAACCGCGTAAGTCCCCTAAGTAATTACCAACACATCACACTATTTCACTGAGCTTGTATCCACAATTGAAGGGAACCTTGAAGTCATTTCATGATCTTACTTTGCAAGCTTAGCATGAGAAGTGACCTTATTCAAGAGAGGATTGAGTATTTGATGTTTCATCTCGAAACATTGAGTGTTTGATTCTGTATGTTGTAGTGGAACAAAACTCACATCAATAGGTCTTAGTACACAAATTTGATTTAATAAACAAGAAAAACAATTAAAAATGAAATCAAGTTGACTATTTACCAACCTCCCCACCCAAATCCTTGCAAGAAGGGGCCTTGTACCCTTTTCCTGAAACTGTCATTGCGGTGACCAAATTTAGCCAATAAGGACTGTGTTGTCTCCTTTCTCGAATAAGATTTAGTAATAAATAATAAAAAAATAAAGTAACAAAAGAATAAATAATAAAAATTATAATGTAATTTATTATTAAATTAACTATTTTTTTTTGCTCGGTAATAGTTGCTTTTGATTGGAGCTATGAACCAGTGAGGCCACAAATCTGGGGGACCTCATCCCCAATGACTCCAACAACACAAACCTACGAGCCTAGAAGCCTAGTAGGGAAACTGAGCCCGAAGGGTGCGAGAAATGCACCCATCGTGACTCTGGCACAGGGAACGCGAGCACTCCAAGCCCAACGAGGGTTTGACAGTTGGAACAACATTGTATCTCCACCACCATCTTCTTGATGAACTATAACTGATTGAATGTTTGAAGATGTTAAGTTGATGATCACCAAGACACAGAAAGTTAATGCAAGACATTAAATCAGTTAATGTATTGTATTGTCATTGATGTCAACTTGATATAATCTGTATGGTCATGTACATACTGCTAAAGACTTCAAAGAACCAATGAATCAAAGGCTATGCTATCAGTAATGCATAAAAGTTAAGTATTCAACTTGTGACTGTAAACACCGACGGAGTGCACACTGACAGACAAAGTAAACCAACGAGAGCAAAGTCACAGTGTTACTCGACGAGCAAAAGCACAACATTACCGACGAGCAAAGTCACAGTGTTACCCGACGGGCAAAGCACAGTGTAACCCGACAGACAGATTTACAGTGTTGCCCGACAGATAGACAACAGGACGGAGATCCCGAAGACAACTGAAGTCACACTGATGGAATAGTCTGTTGTCACCGATGACTAACTGAAGTATTGACCGACAGAACAAAGAGTTCGGAAACGACAAAAAGCTTAGCTGTCAAGAGTTAAATATAGACTTAACTGGTACTTATCATTGTTTAAATCGACAAGATAAAGCCATAGATAAGTAAAGGATTTAAAGTTGTTTTGTCCAGTTGGCAAGATCTCTACGAGATAAAACTGGAGTTTTGCTTTAAATCTAATTGGCGAGAATTGTGAATCACGCCAAGATCAAGAAAGCCAAGAAACGGTGAAATCATGTCTATATAAGAGACAAGCTAATTCAATGTGAATTAGGGGAGTGACAAGAAAATAGATGCTGAAGAGATTCTAAAGGAGAAGAAAGTCTTCATTCAGACTTGATCAATCAAGCTGAGGGAAGAGCTAAATTCTGCAGACACCAACGAACAGTGATACAGCATCACAGAGCAGAACAATGTGGAGCAAAGGTATTGAATTGATAACATTGATTAGAAAGGTAATGCACTTACAATAGATCTGAAAATTTGCAATTCAAGTTGTATATGTGATCAGATCAATTTACTGTTTCAATTTAACCATTGAAGCATCAAGTCTCTTAATCGAGCAGGACTTAAAAGCCTTTTCTAATTGAGATACATCCCAAGGAGTATCAAAAAGTTTGATCATACAAAGTAGCATTGGATATGCCTGATACCTATTGACAGACCAAGTGAGTGTTTGATCAAGGATGGTAGCATTAGATGCCAGATACTAAGTGACAAACTATGACAAACTATTCATTTAAATCCTCTAACAAGGTTACACCTAACAGTCTGTTTGTAACCTTTAACAGGGTTGGCTCTTCACCGAGCTCACTTCAGAAGAGTGAAAATTTGGGTTACCGGTCCCAGTGGTTTTTCCCTTAATAGGGTTTCCACGTTAAAAGTCCATGTGTCACGTGTTTATGAGTCATCACTTTATTGTTTTGCATTTCACATAAGTAAATCTGGATTGATCGGTATACACTAGTTATTTACTGTATTTCGGTAAATAGAAAGACTGCTTATCGGTAAACATACAGTAGAAGGTTTTACAAAGCATTTCGACAAGTAGTAATTTGATATAAGTATTTGGAGGCATTCATCTTGTAGGACTGAATATAACTAGAGGCTTATAAATGTGGTAATAAGTTTTTGGGTTGATTTAAGGATTAATTTTGAGGCCACTGATTCACCCCCCCCTCTCAGTTATTCTAACACTTCTATCTTCATTCACGATTCCTTCAAACTCCCGTGAACAATTGTGCTGAATGACGATTCATTCCGACTCCCTTCCGTTTGAAACATATATTGGTTATGTTGAACAACGATTCCTTCCGACTCCCGTGCCCAACATACTCCACCATGCAATTCCTTGGAATTCGAACCATGCACCTCCCTATCACAAGGGCTCGCAACAACCGTTGCGTTATGAGCTCATGCGCAAATTAACTATTTTATTAATATAAGAACAATAAAAGAATATAATATGTATAATATGATATAATAATATATATATATTAATTCATGAACACAATAATATTTAAATATTATAATCTATTATTAGATATAATATATTAAAATAATAATAATATCAATATTATATATATACATATTTATTTGATATACCAATATACATTTAGAATAGATATTAATTAAATATTAATATAATACAAAAATAATATATATAATATTATTAAATATATACATAAATCTGAAATATATGTATATAATGTAAAACGTATATATAGATATATATTCTGGAATACATATTAAATATATAGTGAACATATATTATAATATCCACCAATACTTAAATATAAATATAAATACCAAAATATTAAATATAATAATATAAATAACAAACATAAAATATATAATATAATACCAAACTTAATTATTAAACATAGCATATGTTAAAATATAGATCAAAATAAATCAGCGATTTAAGAAAAGTCATGACCAAAGGAGAAGGGATTTATGAATGGGTAATATATCTATATATGGGGATACGGTGGTATTAAGTCTAGGGGTATTAAAAGTATATAAAAAGGGAGGCATCAAATGATTTTTAGAGGAATATATGCCCAGCCTTAAAGGGAATATTGACAGCATCAAAGCATAGAATAAATAGACCAAGCATTGAATAAAATCCTATTGTACATTCAACAATTAAAAAAGACCAGTCAGCACTTAACATAAATACAGTCAGCAAGAAAGGATTCAAGACACATCAAGCATAGTAAGGGAAAATGAATATATATTAAGGAGAAAGGAATATATATCAGCATCAAGGGAATAATTAGCCAAGATCGAATACAATCTGGGTTGTGTTGATGTGAGTTTTGTACCACTACATAACATATAGGATTAAACACTTGATACAAGATATCAAACACTCAACCCTCTCTTGAAAAGTAATTACTCATGAAGGACATGAGAAAAAACTCCAAGGTTCCTTACACCTGTGGATCCTAACTCAGTTATAATGATGTGATTTGCTGGTAATCACGTCGGCCGGCTTACGTTGTTCATTCAAGGACATCGGATTCTTGCTATGATGTTGATGGGATCTAGCTTTGCAATGTATACTCAGTTGATTCCTTCTCCTTAATTTATATCACTTCCAACTTCACTCATCAAACTCTCACTACTAAGCTATTCACTGCTTTGCTACTACTCCTATGGATGAAGAAATTAGCAAATGGACGGAGATCAAACCTAATGAAAGCTTGCCAGTGGCGCTACCTCCATAGATGCAATGATTCAAGGGAAACGAGACTAGAGTACCACACAAGGCTTCCTAACAAGCCGCTAGGATGCTAGTGGCCTAGTATATA
>MU223797.1:73688-85252 GCA_018584345.1 Thuja plicata
AATTCCTAGACATTTTCAAAAATCTGCAAGGAAGCACATTTTCAGATTTGGGGTGACTTTGGCTTGGGTGTTGGCATCTTCAGCATTGGTAAAAATTATTGCAGCCATCTACAATCAGGTTCCTCACATCTCATTTGGCATATTTTCTGAGAAATGTATGTTTTCAGCTGAGTACAAAATATAGCTACAGCACTTTACTATTTTACATTGTACTTGTCTTGTTTGCCATTTCGTATTATTGGTATCAAAGGAAGGCTAGGATTTTGCAAGTGAAAGGGCATTGTAATTTTTCAGTCTATCTATATTGCAAACCTAGGGTTTGATGATCATATTATTGGTTGAAGTATGTATGGCATTGTTGCAAATTGTTAATATATGAATGGCATCTGGTTTTGAGCAATTTCCTACATCATTGATAGTGTTTTAGATGGTATTTGGTTGCTATCTATCATTCTGGAATTTTTGGGACAGCAAACTCATATATTTGCAAAATAATTTCCTATCTACATTTTGAGTTGCATTTTTTTTGAGGTTTTTTTTAGTGGCCTATTGGTAAGGGTCATTACATGTTGGTTCCTGCTAAACTCTCTCTTCTGGACCATGTACTGGGGAAAAGTCAAATCAGCTTTGACATTATTTGGTAACATATTCCACTAGTCATGCATGGTCATCACATGCTTTGGAAGAATGCCTGTGGCCTCTGGGGGTGCTACCTCTTCCCCTGCATTAATATCCGTAAAGTTAGGCATGAGGGGCCTATCAGACGTACGAGTGGGGGCCCTAGCTGCCCTAGGTGATCCCGCTACACTGCCTCCACCACTGTGATGGCTAGTGGGCCTCCTGGCTGTGACTGACAATTGCTGGATAACCCTTGTAAGCTGGTGTAGAACATCAGCAATATGGTCCTGTCCATCTTGTATCTGTCTCAATGTTTCCCTGGCCTCCCTATCTGTCTCATCAGTCATTTTCCTAACTGGAATGGCCTGTTCCAAAACAAACTCCTCATTTTCTCTATGACTATTCTCAATGTCAACCTGTATGGAAGAATCTGTTTGTTCCTGTTCAACCCTGTTATGTCTAAATCTGGGTGTCATGTGCCTGCTATGCATCCCTGGCTAACATAGCTGCTGCTGCAACAAACTGAAAATCTGAAAATAATAATCCCACTAGGATGGCAAGATCAAGGCTCTGATACCACTGTAATGTTCCTAACTAGTTTCTCCCAAGAATGCCTGAGATTTTTAATCTTTTTGTCTGTTGGAATTGATGTTTTCCCTAAAGCTTACAAAGCGGGTATATGACCTTTATATCCAGTTCTTCAATGTAAGGAGATAAAAGAACACCAATTGCTCTTTGACATCTAATGCTGAATAAGATGTACAAAACCTTGAATAAGAAGAAATGTTGCAGGTATATATAGATCAACAATCTGATATAGATTCGATGCTTGGGAGTATCAACAATAATACATTCATACTATAATACCAATCCTCCAAGCTAATACAACCCAAAACGTAGCAATGACAGATTTTTAGAGATTGTAGAAAAAACCAAGTATAATGCACCTGTAATCGTTGGCACCTGGAGATGGCGTGACTGGTCTTGGTTGACGTAGCTAAGTGTTGCAGTCATTGAACTCTTGCGTGTGGTTCCAGAATGGGTCTGTCGACAGTGTGAGGAGTGTAAGCACGCAGGACTAGACTGTTAGACGCCACTAGTTTCACCAGACACCCAAATTCGTCTACTCATGCCATTGATGTTGTTCGAACGCCACCAGGGGTTTATGCAACAGACGGCTGGTGTCTATTACCACTCTACGGTGTCTACAGAACTGCTGGAGTGTCGCGCGAGTGGCTTCCATCCTTACTTCCTCCCCCGCACTATTTCCTTTAGCGTTTGGCTTCTTCACTGGATGACTAACACTGTAGTTAAACAGAGAATTGTCTGGGCCTCTCCTTCCCGTGATCACTGAAGACAAGAGTTCAGACACCAACTCGCGACTTCATTCAATACGTTGACAACCTTGGAATAATCTCAACCCGTACGGGTAACACAGAGCTGAGAGAGATCAAAACTTGCGTAGAATGATTTTGTGAGTTTTAGTATGTCTCGGATTTCCACGATATAAACCCAGATTTGAATGTGTTATTCTCGAACGCAGGAGACTAGTCAAGGACCTCTGAAACCTCCTTACTGTTGTTGAGCTCCAATATGAAATCTGTTTGATTCCACCATAAATGAGAAATGTTGGGGTTACGTCTAGTCTCTCGATTTCCTCAAGGGGCTACGTCCTCAAGAAAAGGTCCAGTCACAAATGCAACCAGTATTTAATTTCTTGTTTATTATATTTTCATAGTGCTTTTCCCAAGGAAGTCGTTTTCTTTTATAACCTCGATGTGCGGGAAAACTCCACAACTTAAGAATGTGGGATAAAGGAGCCCACTTAAGTTACTTTAAGTCACTTAAGTCACTTTTATAAAATAAAGTAACTTAAAGTCATCAAGTGACTTTATAATATGTTTTTATAAATTAAAGTGACTTTACTTTATAAAATGAGCCCAAATAATCAATGCTCGCCCACTGAAGCCTGTGACTGGTTGACATCCTCCGAAAGAAGCCTTAAGCCTATCTGGATGGGGGAGATAGACTAACCAGGCGCCATACCGGCCTACTGCGGGATTGGGGACATTACAACAAGATTAATTAAGCAGAAGATTGAGAAGTTCAAGCAATAGTTGACTGAAAATGAACTAATCTCAATGGACTTACAGGTTGTAGGATCTCCCAAAAAAAGTAAGAACCAAATGAGAAGGGAGCAGATTTGTTTTACATGCCAAGAGACTTGGACACCTAATCATGTTTGTGGGGACAATAATGAAGATAAGGTAGTCAAAGAGGTTCAGACCAACGATGAAGAAGAAAGGAATTTCATAGCTTTGTTCTAGCAAAATAATACAAATATTTGTGAGATGGATTCAGCTGTTGTTAGAGGTAAGGGATATGTGAATCTCTATTTTGGTGACTTAGAAGTTATGATTGACAAACATTCTAAGGATGACCTTATTCAAGGAGAGAACATAATGGAGTCTCAAGATGTTTCCGATAAGGTGCATGAAACTTCATATGGTGAGAAATTGCCTGGAAATGATGACATAGCAGCAGCCTTAACTTTCTATGCAAATCAATCAAACAAGGAGTTTGAGGCCGATGATGACATTGATGACATCCTTGAGAGGTGTGATGAATCATATGTTCTTAATAACAATAGTTCATGGATGGATGGTGTTTTGGATGACCAATTAGAAAATGCATTTCGAAATGACAATGATGAGAAACATGCTTTGAAGAATCACCTGATAGTTACTGATGATATGATTGTTGCAGCCTTAGTATGTTATGATGACACACAAGATCATTGAAGATTTTTACAGGAAGGCTCAGGTGGAGAAGAGTCAAAAGGGTATGGAAGGTGATTTTTATATTACCGACTTGCGGATGGTCAAAGTGGTTATGGAATCAATGAAATCTGAATATTCCTATTTACTTTCAGACAGGGATCATATTTTAAAGGTTGCTGAAGTATATGCTAATAAATTGAAGGAAAATGAGGATGAGGTTAATAAGCTCATCAGGGAGCTTAACGATACATGGGAGACATTGGAGAGTACGCAGATTGCTCTTCAAGAAGCAAAAAATCAGATTTTGGTTACTAATCAGTTTAGGGAGCAAGAGAACAAAGGAAGGGCTGACTTTTTCAGGGAAGTGATTAAGGAACTTGACAACATACAACAAACTTATGAATTGGATAGCTGTCCCAAAAGATCAAGTAATAAATTTTTGGACCAGCCAAAACTTTAGTGTGAGTTGGGAGTAAAGGATAATATTTAGGTTGTTGACAATTCTTTGTTTGAGATGGATGCTGATTGGATAATTGATAATCCACTCTTTGAGTTGGATGGGGAAGTTCTTTTTGATTCCAGTGATGAGAATGGAATTGATTGCATGATTTGGGACCCAGGTACAATTCCTAGTGATGAGGGATGGTCACAAGATTGGAGTAGTGGATTAGTTTCTAGCTTTAGTGCTGCTGCCCACTTACCAATCAGCCTACATCTGAGTTCAGATTCTGATCTACAAGTGAATTGGATGGATTTCTTGGTTCAACAGATGAGTAGTTCGTGGTTGAGGTTTGATGGTAGATATGATTTGATCAAAGGAGATGGATTTTCAGCTATGACCTTACTCATGATTCCTATGTATTCAGTGGTATATCAGATTCCTTCACATCATTGGTGTTGACCTCAGCCTTTGAGCAGTTTGATTTTTACTCTAGCAACTCAAGATGGGCTGATATGTTTTATTGTGTGCCTATGATGGGAGTTATGCACTTCCAAGGGAGATCATTTGTAGAGTTGTTCAATGTTGATAGCTCCTCGAGATTCTACTATCTCCTCATATTTGACAGTTATGACAACATGTTAATTTGGGATCTTGGCATCATCATGTTTGGTGCATTACTTCAGTGGGATTTTATTGAGTGGCTTCACAATTTCGGGCATGGTTTTATTTATATCAAAGTAGCGCAACGGATTGGTGGAGCAACATTCTTGAGGTTGATATGGGATCCAGACATTTGGTTTCAACATGTAGATGCAAATTGCTTGAGGGCAAACAATCTCCAGAAAGGGAGGACTGTAATGTCCCCTTTTTGCGACATTATAAGTCAATTAAATAATTAAATTTTAAGTTGTGAAATTATATCAAATTAAATGACAACTTAGTTTAATTATTTAATAAAGTATTAAAATGACTTTTATGGAGCCTAGTGAAAAATTAATAGTCATTTTAAGTTAAAAAGGGAAAATAAAGATACAAAGAAAAGGAATATGAAAAGACAGGCATAAGGGAAAAAAAGATTCACAAGGTTGTGCTTTAAAAGAACATTGAGAGGCTCATTCCCATTATGCTTGGTATATGTTTGGTTATGTTTTTCTCTCGGAGAATTCTAGGAAGCTTTGGCTTTCAGCAGGTTTGAGGACGAAAACCCTTGAGCTTGGAGGTAGTGGACTAAAACCCATTGTCTGTTGGAGATATCATTTAGGTGTCTCACTTTGTGCTTCAAATTCATATTTCTGGTTATCCAATCTAATTCGAAGTTCTGTGGCTACGATGAGATTTTTTGTTGTTGCTCTACTGAAGATTTAAAGACAATATTCCAGTGTTACCCCGAGTTTTCGGGATAGGGACGACAACGGACGGGGGGACGGGTTTCCGGAACGACAATTTTTTTTGCCAAGTTTGGGGACAGCAGGGGACGACAAAGGGGACGACTATATAAGTATAGGGAAATTTGCATATATACATTACATTCATATGAAAGCACGGATAAAGCATGCGATTTAAACATCATACTCATAGAACCTTAACATACAACATTTCAATATTCAAACTCAATATGCATTCGTAATTCAGAATTCATTGTCAATATGCATGTAATATTAAAATAAAAACATACAAAAATTGAAATACACCCAAGAACATAATTTGCCATTCGGAGTTCATTGTCAATAGCAACAAGAACAATAACCCACCTTCCAAATTGAAGCACGCTACTATCATTTAAGTTTGATATANATTATCGGTGTACACATTATAGGCATAGCGTTACAATTGCTTTGGAAGATAATGCTTTGCACATTAGTGCTAGTCCATGAAATAACATTCCTATGAAATACTAACATGAAAAACCTTGGAAACTGTGTTGGAGTTGACTGTTGCAGGTTTGACATTGACTCCAGAAAGGGCTGCTACAGATAGTGGATCAAGTATGTCTCCCAATGCTCTTCTCACTCTAGACCACATTCTCTAATGATCTAAATTGGGGTTACACCGTTACTCCCCTAAAACTACACCTCCAATTCATTGCAAGTGGACTGATATTAATACGAACAAGTTTTCTATACAATTCCAATCATGATATAGGTCTGTTACAACAAGATGACACCTTGATGCAACCTCCACTTTTCACCAAATCTTCTACAAAGGACCCAAAGCAGCACAAAACCAACCTAGCTCTGATGTATTGGCACAAAATGACATAAAGATGCATGTTCCGGATCTTTAATGCACTTTTCATACTTTCTTAAAACCTTGCAAACAATCTGCTATTTGATTCTGAGTGTGTAGCATGACTGTAACAACATTCTTAATTTAACAATTCTTAATGTAATGTTGCCAAATAGTAATCAGAGGACCCCAAACTGTAGGAATTAACTACCAAACAATAATAAATATAATAAGACAAACTTGGAAGGAGGGGCCCACTCCAAAATTAAAAAAGAAAGGGTTTCATAAAAGAAAAATGTGTTTTTTAAAGTGCTGATGCAACCTATCCTATTGGGGACTTCCAAGGCGTCCCCAGCCGTCCCGGGGACTACCAGCCGTCCCCCCCAATTTTGGGCGAAGTCCCCGAGTTTCTGGGACGTCCCCTGTCTTTTTTTGAAAATTGGGGACGGGGTGGGGACGTCCCCTAGCCGTCCCCCCGTCCCGGAAACGTCCCCGTTCCGGAAACGGGGGGTTTTTGGCCGGGGACACGTCCCCGGGTAACCTTGCAATATTCATATCTCATTTTATAATCTCTATTTCAGTTTTGATATTTTATAATTTTTTGTACAATGTGCTGGATAAATTGAAAACAATCGCATGCAAATTATTTGTTTAAATTTCTGTGGTAAAATCTGGAAATAATATCCTAGGGGAATATTACATTCATGTTGTCGAGTCCTTCCAATTGATCTTGGATTTCCAAAGGAAATTCAAGATTGTAATCTTCTCCATTTGTGAAATTGTTCATCTCCCATGCGATCAATCCTACAAAAGGAGAAACATTTTGGATCAAAATCGTGAACAAGAAAATTCAAGTGTAAAATATTTTTGTGACTTTAGCTTAGGAATTTAGATTCTTCGAATAAGGATTTGGATTTCTCAGATGTGGATTAGGATTTGGATTAATCTGATTTTGTCCCTCTCAATTTAGAAACTGATTTTGGGAACCCTCTTGCAATGCTGATGCAAGTCTGGAAATGATTTGATCTTCTGATTTAATTTTTCTTGAATCTGACTTTCTTGAATCTGACTGCTGGAAATTTTGCCATGAACCTGATCTTAACTGCCTTAGACTTGATTTGGATGTTGTCTCCATGATCTTAATTCTGGAAATTCATAGTTGATTTGATCTCAATTCACCTTGATATGATTTAAAACCCCAGGTCTGGGAAATTCACACTTTGTTACTTTCGCTTTCGAAGGTCTGATTTCACACTTGAATTGGGATTCTGCATTGACCTGGTTTGAATCACTTTGAATCTGCTCTTGTCTTGAGTCTGATTTGAATTCTCCCTTTTAGCTGGGAGATTGCTTTGGTCTGATTCTGATTTGGCTTTCTGTTAGGAATTCGCCCTTCTAATTGCCCTTCTGCTCTGATTTTTTTTTTTTTTTTTTTTTTTGGAATGCTGATGTAAATTTCCTTCTCCCTTATGATTTTTCTCTCTTAGCAAAATCACCTTTCGATTGATCAAAATTGCCTTAATTTCTGACTTAGATCTCCGTTAAGTCTAAAATTCGCCTTCTCTGTGTTGTGGATTAACATTGCAGATAATGACCTTTTAATCCTTCTTTTATGTGCCTTCATGCAACACTTCATACTTGACAAGGGGGTTGGCCTACATCCTATGTTCTTTTATTCCCCTCCAAAACTTTTTGCAATTCCAACTATGTTGGCCAAGAGTTGATTATTTCTCTTTCCTTGCCTCAAACCCTAGGTCGGCCATCTTTATTTGCATGCAAGTCGGCCCTATGTTTGTTGAAATCCACCTTATTTGGATGGCATAAATATAAGTTAAGGTGCCTAGCTTAAAACCCAATTTAATTTGCACTTAAAACAAATTCTCTAAAATTAATTCTGCCTTGCTTTTCCACTTCTGATTTCCATTCTTTTGGGGGCACAAATTCGAACCCTATAAGGATAAATAACTAATTGGAATTTCATCATGTGAAGGGATTTGCATTGCTTTTGATCAGAATCCCACATACCCTAAGGATTTGTCGTGCATTCCAAACTTGCTTTCTTCCCTTGAGGTCGGAAATTAGACAAGTGTGGGGATTTTTGACTTACACCCTTGGAATTCATAACCTTAAGGATCTTGACTTGTAAAATGGGAGTTTCTTCACACCTATCATTCCTTCAAGTGCTCGACCTTTGACTTGACCTCAAACTTCTAAACCTTTTTCTTTAAAACCCAATTTCTCACGCTCATGCACGCTCATGCACACTCAAAACTCTTGATTCTAAGACCAGAGACTTCAAAATTGTTGTCAAGCTAAGACTTACCTATGCAAAAACACTAGACCACTAAGCAAAAAATGGGGGTCCCCATTTGCAATGGGGTGTGTGTGTTTACAACACAACACTAACAAGATAGGGGCCAAAATGACGATGGCATTATCTAGAAATGCTTGAGGTAGCTCTACAAAAAGGGTGACACCTTGTGGGGCACTGTATTATGGTACTTATGCTTAACAGTTTACATAATGGCATGGTACACTATGTAATAATTTTCTTCTTTAAGTGGAAGATATGGTTTTACATTTGATCTTCAGTATGTGTTTTTGTGTTTACTGCACCATTTTTAAAACGTACCAAATTCTTTTATTCTCTTTTCAAAATTGTATTATTATTGGGTATCAAATAATTTAATTTGAGTTGACAATTTTGATGGAACACCAAATATATGATGCTTAAAATTGCCTGTCTGAAAAATGGGTGGGATTCCTTAAATCCATTTTCTAAAGTCTCGTCTTTTTCTTGACCACAATAACATGACCCTATCTCATCAGATATAAAATTTTCTAGCTCTAATTCCTTGGTGCAGAGTAGGCTGCAAGGTATGGAGATCTTGATGATATGAAAGATCTGGCATCACAAGGAATTCTTCTTAGCTCACTTGATTCTCAAGGTCGTACAGGTATTGTTTTTTTCCTTTCATCTTGTCAAAATGGAGAATTAAACATTAAGAGAGGTGATAATCCTTCTTTGCCATGTAAAGTGATTGACAACAATCTTATTGTTTCTACAATCCACAAAAAGCTCTACATAGCTGTAATATTTAGGTGTTTTGATATCATGCTAGAGTGAATGTGTTTCGGTACCATGCTAGAGTGAGTTATACAACAGAAATAGAATATACTTTTTCAGACTAAGCCAGAAATTTTTTTATTTCTAAAATGTTACAAGCATTTGCATACTCATGATGAAAAATGATGAACAAGGAAGAATCCAAATCTAAATTTAGTATATCCTACATAGGCCAACTAACTGCCAATAAAAATGGGCCACCTTAAAATTGTGAAAAAAGCCCCATATGACAAACGTGTACATAATGACAAATTAAATGTGTGAATTCACCATTTTTACTAACAATCTTGAGAATTACTTGATGGATTTTGACAACAGAGTTTCCCACACTATTTGGAAGTATTAAGGAGCCATGCTTGTAATTTGAGGGATTGCTTGGGGCGCATTTGTCATTTTCAGAGCTGCACACAAAAGGTCATAGTTTTATTCATCTTGAGAACCATTTGAGATATACGTTTTTATAGGAAGAAGTCTTCCTTAAATTGCTCTTGTATAGTTTTAAGTTTTAACTAATCCTAGAATTAGGGAGCTGTTAAAACAACTCGAAATAGACAAATAACAAGTTGAGCCCTAACAATAATTTCCAGCATCCCCCCCTTAGTGCAAACATGGTAAGAGCATTTACACTTTCCACTGCAGTAAGACCAACTCTTCTAGCTCATGATCTTGATTCTAATGAAAGGAACCTATCATCAACCTTTCATGGTTTTCACATATGTTTACCACAAACCTGGACACTAACAGGAACACACTCATTTGTTTGCCTTATATGGTTTTCAGGATCACCACTAAACTTTTCAAGATCCATGAACTGCATTATACTAGTGTTGTTGTTGATTACAATATTTTACACTAGGAGGTTAAATAAGGAGATAACTCACACATGAGTAGAAGTAGAAAATTGTTGAAGATCGCGCCACTCGATCTCCAACAACAAATGAAATTTTCGCTGCAACTAGAGATGGAATATTGATGTTATATCCCCCCTCTCCCCATGATGTGAAATTTCCCATTATTAGAAGCATATAAAATAGAAACACACATCACAAACAAAATGCCACCAAAGCTGATAAGTGCCTCGTTGATGGTGGCTGACGAGAGGACGCTTAGTGTGCTTCCTCCGTTTCTTCCTACCTCGAAGATTGAATTATTTAAACACATTCTGCATCGCTAGGACAAGATAGCTCTTCATCATTGGCATATTCTTTCCAATCTATTTCTTCAGCCAAGGAAGCATGATGATCTAGTTTATCATCTAGTAGATCTTGTGCCCTCTTCTTACAATTCAAAATTACATGTCTTGTTTCATTTCAATGGAAACATTTGATTTTTCCTTTCGAAGGAATATTATTGAATTTGTACTTACCTTTTCTTACTTTGTCATGTACAAATAAGACCTCTTTAGATTCAGAGTCTTCATTATGATCAAGTAGAAGAGATATTACTCCTTCAAGACTAATGTTTACCTTGTTTAATGTTAACACCATTCTGGACATATTTTTAGGCAAACTATTCAGAAGTATTGCTTTGGTATCATCGTCTTTGAGTTTCTCATTAATCCCAGCTAGCTGATTTAGGAGTGAGTGAAACTTATATGATCTGCCATTTTTGCACTTTTATCCATCTTCAATCGAGACAATCTCTGCTTCAATGTTGTCTTGGCACTTTTTGCTTCAGATCCAAAGAGCTCGTTTAATGACTCCAAAATTGCCTTTGCTGACTTTGTAAAATTGACATGGTGTAAATATGCTTTTGATAAGCCAAGGCCAATAGTCCCCAACGCTTTTTGATTTTTGATAATCCATTTGGCAAGTTCATTTGCATCAGTTGGAGAGACTGAGTTGGATTTAACAACATCCCAAAGATCATTTTCAATCAAGTGTAACTGCATCTGTATTTGCCATGTATGAAAGTCTCAACCTTCATATTTTTCAATGAAACTTAATTTATCCATGACTACTGTTGATGTGAGTTTTGTACCACTACATAACATATAGGATTAAACACTTGATACAGGATATCAAACACTCAACCCTCTCTTGAAGAGTATATACTCACAAAGGACATGAGGAAATACTCCAAGGTTCCTTACACTTGTGGATCCTAACTCAGTTATAATGATGTGATTTGCTGGTAATCACGTCGGCGGGCTTACGTTGTTCCTTCAAGGATATTCAGTTCTTGCTATGATGGTGATAGGACTTAGCTTTTCAATGTATATTCCCTTGATTCCCCCTCCTTAATTTACATCACTTCCAACTTCACTCATCAAACTCTCACTATTAAGCTACTCACTGCCTTACTGCTACTCCTATGGATGAAGAAATTAGCAAATGGACGGGGATCAAACCTAATGAAAGCTTACCAGCGG
>MU223797.1:88784-112425 GCA_018584345.1 Thuja plicata
AAAATGGATAATTTTGAGTTATTTTCAGAAAATCAATCCTATATCAAGCCCAAAATGCTTAATGAATGCTTATCCATTATCCAAAAGTTAAATAAAATCTGGAAAATGAAATCAAAATTCTTACCTCTGAGGCTGAGAATAGATGTTCTTCAAACAAATCAAACTCAGAGTTTATCAAAAAATACTTATTTCAGAATTCTGGAAACGTCTCCAAGCTTGACAAAGGCAAAAAAAATCTGGAAGTTACCCCTCAAATTAAACAAATCATAGAATTTGCCAATAAAATATCAACTTCCAGAATTCTGGAAATGTCTTGCCAATTGAAGGAAATCTGGAAATGGTCTTGCCAAATGAAGAAGATCTGGAAATATCCCCCTTAGAACTCGAAAATCTGAAAAAAAATCACCCTTAGAACTCGAAAATTTGGAGGTGCAGGACTGCTAGAGTGAAATGGCAATTCAAATCTGTGTGAAATGAGGTGAGAAAACTCCCTCTATTTATATATTTCTTGCCATTTACCCAAGGGGGCCGACTTGGCACCTTGTCCAATGTAAAGCATTAATTATTTTACTCCCAAATAGGGACGACATGCATTTGAATTTAATGTTTTATTACCACCAAAGTGGCCGACCTGGGTGTAAGAGGAGAGAGGGGCTTATATATGTAGTGGCGGAAATGTCCATGGGTATGGACATTTCCGCCCAAGGGAAGAACTCCCTTGGGGAAGCCATCTCCCACTATATCCTAGGTGATATTCGAACCTCCCCTCACTCTAATCTCAGCAACACTTGGGATTACGTCCACTTCAGTCAGCAGCACTTAAAATTTCGCCTGGGAGTAGCCTCCATGGCTGGGCAGAATTGGAATGCACCAAGGACATTGAGATCTCAGAATTTGTCCAGACCATCAAGGCAGCGAAACTCAACCTCTAAGGCAATCACAATCATGCCCTACTCTTCCACACCAACCATCCAAGTCTCAGCTGGGTGAAGAAGTTCAATTTTTAATGCAGGGCGGGATTGCATAGTGTGATGGACATGATGTGGAATGAAGATTCCAGATTTTCAAACACTTCAAAGTCTTCCTTTCAAGCAAGTTTGGCATTAATAAACATTTCTAACATCCATTCATCTACCAAGTAGGAGTAAGGAAGACCTCACAAGGTCATGGCGGAATTTAGTAGGAGGATGGACAAGGTGTCCAAGGTGGTGGCGGAATCCGCCATCACCTTGGACAGGGCGTATATCCATCAGCCACTCAAATGTTT
Source organism: Thuja plicata (assembly GCA_018584345.1). Lineage (NCBI taxonomy): Eukaryota > Viridiplantae > Streptophyta > Pinopsida > Cupressales > Cupressaceae > Thuja > Thuja plicata. The sequence goes on from MU223797.1 coordinate 90,052, forward strand.
AAACATGTTTTGTTTGCCATCCTAACTTGATCTAACCCCCCTCCAAACATCATTAAACATCTTACTCAAACTATCTTGACTCCACCCCTGCACTTTCCAAGAAGAGAAGACAAGCTCAAGGCATGGCGGGATTCTAAGGTACCATGGACATGCTGTCCATGGTGGTGGCGGAATCCGTCATCACCATGGACAGGGCAACATGTCCATCAACTTTCAAATGATAAACTTATCCCTCCAATACTCCAAACCTTCTTCACTTTGAAATTCACTTCCTTACAATTCGTCACACAGTCCACTCACATCTCAAACCTCAGTCCAAAATCAGACCAGGCTGGGAGGTGGCGGAAATCAGAGCCACCATGGACCAGATTTGCAAAAAACACTTCAAGTTTCACTCCCTCAACAAGTAAGGCATCACCAACTCCCTAAACATTCCTAATAGCCACCAAATGGAAGGAGATTGGTCTTATTATCTCATGGCGGAAACTAGAGGGTGCATGGACATGGTGTCCAAGGTGGTGGCGGAATCCGCCATCACCTTGGACAGGGTGTATGTGGAGCAATCATTCAAACAGTCCACTCACATGTTAAACCTCCTTCAAGCCTTGTAAAACCATCTTAGCTCCTTCAAACTTTCCCCACCAGCCCCTAGCATCCATCTCTCCATCATATATGAGAAAGACAAGCCTCCATGACCTGGCGGAAATTGGAAGAGGGATGGACAGGCTGTCCAAGGTGGTGGCGGAATCCGCCACCCCCTTGGACAGAGTCATCATGCCAATACAAAACACTAGAATCAGTCCCCCTTTTGCCAAGCTTGTTTTCACTCAAACTTTGAACACTTGTCTTCAAACACATTCATCACCCAACCCAACTTGCTACTAGACTTATGGCTCACCCCTTTCAGCCAAAGAGGAAAGAATAGAGGGAAGGATGCTGGCCAAAACATCATGGCGGAATTGTCCAAGGGGATGGACATTTCCGCCCCAAGGTCAAGAGACACCTAAAAAAAACACTTTCTTCCCAAATTCCTCCGTGGGATGCCTTTGCACGCCAACAAACTTACCAGCCTTATTGTTAAATCTCCAAGCTTGAGTCAAAAAAAAACAGGGGGTCCCCAAGAATTGGGGCGATGTGTGAAAGACTTCACAACAACTACCCTTTAAACCAAAAGAAAATCAAAGGTGTCGGGCTCTACCGATAATGCACCTTGGTCCTTGACTATAACACTTTTAATGACAAAAAAATAATGACTCATGAAAATGAAAGACCCTATTTTAAACAAGAAACGTTCTCTATGGACTAACAAGACTACTGCAACACTTCACCAAGCACTAAATATCATCAAACTACAATACCAAACTGGTTATCAAAAGCATTTTAACTAAGCTTCTTATGAAGTCCAAAATCCTTATACAGCCCAAAAGAAAAACAAAAGAACCCAAAATTATCCTATTGGAACATTACCTATTTGATCGCTATGGTTCTATCAACAAACCAGGTTATCTTACACTCTAAACCTTCAATGTCAACCTCAGCAGCCCATTCTATGGACAATGGGTGTGCCAGAGCTAAGTCTCATGCCACACTCGTCACCTCCTTGAGAAACCCTAGACCATCCGTTGCTTATTTCTTATCATTTGGATGGCTCAAAAAATGATTTCAGCACTTTGAATTTACTTCATGGTTGGTCAACTATTCAAGATGCCATCTGATTACAATTCTTAAGCCAATGCCAGCCAAATAAATTGCAATCTCTATTGATGAAGTGCAGCTTTAGCTCATGGCCTGGAAAAGAATCTCACAACCTCGGATTTCCATGCTGCAATATGTAAAACCACAGACGCATATGAATAAGACAGACAGCTCTGATACCATGTCATTTTCAGAGCAGCACACAAAAGATCATAGTTTTATTCATCTTGAAAACCATTCGAGATATACACTTTTATAAGAAGTCTTCCTTAATTTGCTCTCATATAGTTTTGAACTTTTGAATAATCCCGGAATTAGGGAGTTATTAAAACAACTCGTTACAGACAAATAACAAGCTGAGCACTAACAATATTTAATAAAAGAAAACATGAGTAAATTTGAATAGCTTTCCTGGGAGGGAACCCATGCCTAGGCCATAAGGTAAATGCATTTATTTACTTGGTTGAAACTTCTTGAAAATCTGGTATTGTATATGCTGTTTTTCTCATTTTCTTTTCTCAGTTGTGCCCAATTGCTCCTCTCAATTTTTATCATGTTCTTTTGGTTTTATTTAAGAAATTTTATATTTCTGCATACGATAGAAATTTGATTTCATCTCAACAGTATTCTGGGTGTGGATGTTTGCAGGCTTTCTCCATAAAGTTTACTTAGTTCTTGTAACTTATGTCACAAAAATATCTTAAAATTCTTCCCCAGGTATCCTTTTTGAGAAGTAGAGCTTTATCCTATTGTTGGTCAGCATTGAAAATTGGGGGATGCCTCGTGTATTTATGTCAGCCATTGCAATTTATTTGCCTTTGATATCTTGGATGGAGGAGAAGTCTTCATATCCTCAATGTTTTATGATGCGTCCAAGGAGACAATTAGACAATGATTCACTGATATGAACACTGTAAACGTTTGCAGAGACCATCTTACCTGGGAAGTAGATTTTCACTGGTATAGTGATGGAGCTCCAAGCTAGAATGCAAACCATGACACATCATCTGCCACAGGTGAAGCAAAAATAAAGTAAATTGTGCACTCACAATAACAAGCACAATCCAGAAAATATAAATAATGATGGATGTTGATGCCTGCTTGCTTACCAGAATATACCAGATGCTGAGAAAGTTACCTTTTGGGATAGCCAAAACACTGCCTATCATAGAGCAGAAAAGAAGACTCTCATTATACTACATGGAGCAAAATGGCTACTTCCCAGTTCCTCCATATGTTAACATAATCTGCACATCAAATAACCTCAACTTTGACAGCATTATTTTAAGAGATACAAAACATATTCTATAATTCCATAGACTTTTTATCAAGCTATGAACCGGAAATATATCTAGTAAGTTATCAAGTTAACCCTTAAGTTTGCTAGTGCACTTTTGCAACATTTTGGACAAAGACCTAATCTACCACCACCGATGGTGCATTTTGTTTGACATAGTTTACAAAACAGAAGCAACATGCCACCTATTGCAGAGGAACATCCTCATCAGATTTCTATTCTTCACCTAATTTAATCCAAGCCTATATGATAGTGTCTATAGACAGAGGCAGTGCCATCTATCCTCTCTTCTGATTCTACTTATATGAGTTTTTCTTTTTCTTTTTCCTTTGTAAAGTAATCAAAATTTTGCATTATTGCATTGACTCTCTAAGTGCCACTGCACTAAACCCTTGCAAAAACAAGCACTTTGATTACAGGAGGAGGAGATTATGCATCTCAATAACAACATGAACCTCACAATTGCTTAGAGGTAAATTTAAAAAAAAATCAGCATATAACCCCCATACTAAGAAGTATGCAGAGGTGCTTGTATGCTTTGCGGATCCCTTTTCCTTAAGGTTCATCAATCCACATGAGTCAAAGAAATCATTTAAGTAATAACTACTAATGCGATATAGTCAACATGGTGATGTGTATGAAAATGCTTTATGTAGTGAAAAATCTATACTACACCATGGAAGTCTAATTACATATAATTAACAAAATACCGGGTAGTGACAAATCCCACATTAATAATAATCATGAGATAAGGAGGGTATATAAGGTATACACTCCATAAAAGCTTTGGCAATTGGAAAGACGATAGAAGATGAAAGATCAAAGTAGCAATTCTTCAAAAAATCATCCCAATACTATTAAATGTTAAGAGGTGCTTCTATGATTAGCAGGACCCCTTATGTCTACTCATCAATATAAATAAATTAAAAAGTAATGACAACTAAGTGATAATAATCATCAAGGTGATGGCTTGAGTATGAAAATACTCCACTTAGTGAAAAATACCACAAAAAATAAGTAGTTCTACGTTATATATGTCTCATTGCAGTAAAATTCCATAAAATAAATAATACTACATTATAGAAGACCCAATTACTTTCAATCTACAAAATATTGACCTGGGATGATTCCATATCAATAATAATTAAAAATTTTGACACAATAGAGGCTCATAAGAGATGCATTTTCTAAAAGATTTTTTAGTTGAGAAAAAGACTAGAAGGTAAATAATTCAAAGCGGTTTTTTCGAAAATATTCATTCCTTCCCCATGCTAACAAATTTTAATAGTGCTTGTATGCTTTATGGGTCCCCTCATGGTGTGATATTTTTTATCAATGTAGATGAGTTAGGACGTCACTTAAATAATGCCCATAGTTTGCATACTTGGACTTGGTAGACCAAAAATTTTCAGACATGACAAAACTTAGCAACTTAAAATCTCCTAAAATAATATAGATTTTATGCAAGATATAGTTATAAAATGTATTACATGAGTTTGGTGGGGGTTTGGAGGTAATGGCCCTGGTGGAGTCAAGGGGCAGCGCCTCTCATAAGGGTCTAGGCATTTCCAAGACCACATAGACCTTTCAATCCCCTATAAAATCCTTCCTATTTGCTTGACAATGCTGAAATACTGGTGTGTTTCTTTGGTTTGGGCGGTTAGAATTTATAAAACTAGAATTTGCCTTTTCCCAATTTTTGTTTCCATTTTTATCATGTTTTTGCTACATTTGCATTTTTTCCCTACTGCCATGAGTTTTGGGCATAGACTTGTAGGATACTCACCATATGACTTCCAAAAGCTTGCCTAAGACTTGCCATGAAAACTCGGCAAGTTTACCTTGAAAAGATTCAACATAGTAAAAAACCCATGAGTAGTCAATGAATCATTGAATAGTTAAACTATGGGAATGCCTATTCACTACTTATGGGAAATAGTCACTGTGATGGGTCAGAATATGAAAATATTCAGAGTAGTATAAAATTCTACAAAAGATATACAATAGTATAAATCCTACAAAAGATATACAAACACCCTAGTTGCTTTCAATAACAAAATTTGGGTTAGATACTTATGATTAACAAAATTTTGGGTTGTGGTAATTTGATATTTATAATAATTGCAAGACAAGGAAGGTGCATAAGCCATACACCAATTACAAGGTTTGCCAATTGTGAAAGAGGCTAGAGTGTGGAAAGCCCATAGTGGTGGATTTTCTAAAAATTGCAATTCCTACCTACTCTAAGAATTGCTTAGAGGTGTTTGTTTGTTTTCTAGTTCTCCTTGCCATTTGATTAGGCACCAAGTTTAAAGGTCACTAAAGTAAAGACTATTCATGGAATAATATATATACTCGATGTAGTGTAATTCCAACCAAAATAGAGAATACCATGGCTTAAAAATTAGGCAACTACTCACCAAAAATGACCATTGGCATACAATTGTACGACAAAATCAATGAAGAGTTTTAGGTAAAAATCAATTGACACGCATAAAAACTCATCTCGCTTTTGTTATAAAAGGAGGCAAAGATTTTGCAGCTGCTACAAACCAATTTAGGGCACAATTTAAAGATTTTTCAGTTGTTGGAAATGGATTTAGGGCATGATTTTAAGAGTTTTCTATTTTGAATTTTCCAACTGCACATCTTCACCTCCTACTTCGAGCTTCAAAATTCCCACTTTCACCTTTACTTGTAATTCCTCACGGGGTGCTTATTGCTAGCTAGCTTCATCAATTTTGGCCTTAATATAGATTGATGCAGGTTCATGATAAGAATACATACCTAAACAAAAAAAGTATTAAAGAAATAAATATACATTAAACATGTACATTCTTAGCTAGTTACAACTTTCACCAATGCTCACCTTAATATAGATAGATCATAGATTCATATTCACAACTAGAAGAAAATAATTAATTAATTGTTCACCCTACTATTTGTTAATTTGCTAGGCTTTGTTTCCATTTTTCCATTTTCCAATTTCCGAAAAGTTGGCATTGACAAGGAGACCTAGCAAATTTAAAGACTCATTTTCTGGTCAACAATTATATATATATATATATATATATATATAGTTGCAACACTCGCTGATTACTTGCCGAGTTTTTCAAAAACTCGTAGGAAAAACTCACCGAGTTTTTCGTAAAAACTCGCCCGTGGTTTTCTATTCCTGCGTTAAACAACAGGAAACAACATTTTCTTTTTTATTTTCTCATTTGCAGCAGCTGGGTTTGTGAGTGAAGGAGTTTGTTGGGCTTCCAAGCCCTTATAGGTGATTGAAAAGTATTGGAGGCGGATTTGAGTGAATTTAAGGTGGATTTCAATTGTTTTTTCAAGAAAAATCACATTCCCAGGTAGGTTTGCTGAGTTTGTTTTTATAGTTTTTAAAAACATTCTATTCTTTTTTTGTTGCTTCTAAATGAATACAAAATCATTCCTAAGTAGTTAGAAATGATTTTAAATCATTAGAAGAAGATTCAACACTAATTTTGACAAGTTTTGTTGAATGATTGACTCTCACTATTTTTTTTAAGAATATCTAGTTTGTTTTAAAATATCAAACCCTAGCAGTTTGTTTAGCTTTTTTTAAACTTTGAAATTGTGAATGATGTCTAAAAATATTGAAACTAATTTAGATAGTTTCTAACTTTGTTTAATTGTTTAACTAAAATATTTATTTTGTGTTTTTTATTTCTATGTGTAGGGCAGCAATTAACCATTAAATCAGCATGGCAAATTCATAGGAAGTGTGACCGCTAACACCATGCCCTTTTGGATATATAGGCACCTGGCCTAAAAATGCTAGAGATAAGACATGGAGGTATGCCTATGAAGCACCATATGAGCCTGGGAAGGTGATTTGCATAAGATGTGAGAGAGTAGTTTCTGGAGGCATAAACTACCTCAAATACCACCTTGCAGGCATTAGGAAGCATGATGCAAATCCATGTGACAAAAATACAGAAGAGATACAAAGATTTGTTAATTCCATACTTGCAGCCGGGGAAGAGAAAAAATTGCAAAGGGAGAGGGAAAGATTAGCTGTGAGGTTAGCCATAACTGAAACTCAAGGTGCTCCTATTGACATTAAAGAAGAAGAAGCAGCACTTGAGAACATAGTAGGCTCTCTTCGTGGCCCGCGCATCCACAAATAGAGTGCCTCCTCTTTTACTGCTTCTGCTTCCTCTAGTAGAGTGCCTGCTTCTTCACCACCATCAGCATCAGGGATAGGCAATTATTTTGTGCACAGGAACACACCTGGAGCACAACCGTCATTAGAGGCCACTGGATGGAACAAGGAGGCACATGAGAAAAAAAACATTGTGTTGCTGATTTTTGGTATTTCAACATCTCATTGCGTGTGGTTGAGAGTCCCTATTGGCTAAATTTGGTGACTGCAATGACAATTTTGGGAAAAGGGTACAAGGTCCCTTCTCGCAAGGATTTGAGTGAGAGGTTAGTAAATAATCGGAATCCACTTGTTTTCATTTTTAAAATTTAAATGTTTTTTCTTGTTTATTAAATCAAAATTGTGTACTAAGACTTGATTTCACTTTGATTTTGTAGATTGCTCGTAAATGCAGTTGATAGGGCGAGAGCAGTGGTGGAGGACCAAATAAAGGAGTGGAGTAAACTTGGCTGCACCATTCTTTCTGATGGGTGGATAGATGGAAAAAACCAAACCATTATTAATTTTTTGGTTGCTTGCAAGGACAATATGGTGTTTTGGAAATTGGTTGATGCCTCCAACAAGATAAAAAATGCACAAACATTGGCATTAATGTTGGAGAATGTTGTCATGGAGGTGGGAATAGAGAATGTGGTGCAAATCATCACAGATAATGCGGCAACATGTGTTAGCAGGTAATTTTATGTTGCATATGATTAGATATTAATAAGTGATATTTAATTTAGTTTTGAGGTGAAATATGGAAACTAATTATTGATTATTTTTACTAATATGCCAGGTAAAATCCTCCAAGAGAGGCACCCCACTCTTTTTTGGACATCTTGTGCAACAAATGCCCTTGACCTTCTTTTGGAGGACATAGGAAAACTTGATTGGGTGACTCGAATTGTGGAAGATGCAAGGCGAATCACAAAGTATATCTATAAACACCCTTGGGTTTTGAGTTTGATGAGAGAGCACACTAATGGGAGAGATTTGGTGAGACCCGCTGTCACAAGGTTTGCAACAATTTTCTTGACATTGGAAAGCATTCTTGGTACTTGCACTTCAAAATACCTTGAATATTTTCATTTTCCAAAAACCCTGGATTGCTAAAACTTCTTGAAATTTAGTGTGATTCTTGTGTGGAAAAAACCAAACCAGCTAGGAGGAATCTTTCACCATCGAAACTAGTGAATATTGATGAGTGTGTTCATCCTCAATCAACTCCTGGAAGAACTCAATGTTCACTCCAATAACATCTTGATATATGTGCAACTCTGAATATTTGAAATGAGAGCCAAAATCCTCCTTTTGTACAGTTGGAATGAAAAAGAGGAATTTAAAATTCATAATAAATCAATTTTCTCTCAGGCCATTTTCATTTTAAAATTAACATGTCTTGTCCCCATTTTCCCCTAGGCGTCCAACTTGGGGGAACAACTTCACTTTATTAAATTTAAACACTAAAGTAAATTATTTGACATTAACTTTATAACTTTTGTGTAATAATTTAAATAATCCACACCGCTTTGCATAATGCACCCCTAAGGCACCAAAAATTGAAACTAATCATGTTGAGAAGAAACTGATGCTGAAGAAAGATGTCGGATGCCAAAACAGGCACTAAAAATAACCATGTTCTCCAAGATATGTGGAGAACAACCCAAATGGCCAAAAATACTACAAAGAGTGTCACTGCTATCTTGAATGCCAACCGGTGTTACCCCAAGTTTCCGGGATGGGGACAAGGGACGAGGGGATGAGTTTCCGGGACGACAATTTTTTTTGCAAAGTTTGGGGACGACAATATAAATATAGGCAAATTTTAAAATATATAGGAAAATTTGCATATATACATTACATTCATATGAAAGCACGGATAAAGCATGCCATTTAAACATCATAGAACCTTAACATACAACACTTAAATAGTCAAAATCAATACTCAATATGCATTCATAATTCAAAATTCATTGTCAATATGCATGTACTATTAAAATAATAACAGGCACTAAAAATAACCATGTTCTCCAAGATATGTTGAGAACAACCCAAATGGCCAAAAATACTACAAAGAGTGTCACTGCTATCTTGAATGTCAACCAATGTTACCCCAAGTTTCCGAGATGGGGACAAGGGACAGGGGACGAGTTTCCGGGACGACAATTTTTTTTGCTAAGTTTGGGGATGACAAAGGGGACGGCTATATGAATATAGGCAAATTTTAAAATATATAGGAAAATTTGCATATATACGTTACATTCATATGAAAGCATGGATAAAGCATGCCATTTAAACATCATGGAACCTTAACATACAACACTTAATTAGTCAAACTTAATACTCAATATGCATTCATAATTTATAATTCATTGTCAATATGCATGTACTATTAAAATAATAACATACAAAATTGAAATACACCCAAGAACATAATTCAGTATTCATTGTCAATAGCAACAAGAACAATAACCCACCTTCCAAATTGAAGCACACTTCTATCATTTAAGTCATATAATTATCGGTGTACACATTATAGGCATACGCGTTACAATTGCTATCGAAGATAATCATTTGCACATTAGTGCTTGTACATGAAATAACATTCCTATGAAATACTAACATGAAAAACCTTGGAAATTGTGTTGGACTTGACTGTTGCAAGTTTGACATTGACTCTAGAAATGACTTCTATAGATATTGGATCAAGTATATGTCTCCCAATGCTCTTCTCATTCTAGACCACATTCACTAATGATCTAAATTGGGGTTACACTGTTACACCCTTAAAACTACACCTCCAATTCATTGTAAGTGGATTGATATTAATACGAAGAAGTTTGCTATACAGTTCCGATCATGATATAGGTCTATTACAGCAAGATGGCACCTTGATGCAACCTCTAATATTCACCAAATCTTCCACCAGGGACCCAAATCAACACAAAACCAACCTAGCACTGATGTATTGCCACAAAATGACATAAATGCATGTTCCAAGTTTGTAATGCACTTTTCATACTTTCCCAAAACCTTGCTAACAGTCTGCTATATGCTTTTGATCATGTAGTATGACTGTAACAACATTCTTAATTTCACGATTCTTAATGTAATGTTGCCAAATACTAATCAGAGGACCCCAAATAGTAGGAATTAACTACCAAACAATAATAAGCATAATAGGGCAAACTTGGAAGGAGGGGCCCACTTCAATATTAAAAAAGAAAGAGTTTTATAAAAGAAAAATGTGTTTTTTTACGTGCAGATGCAACCTATCCCGTTGGCGACGCCTATCTGTCTTGGGGACTTCTAAGGCGTCCCCAGCAGTCCTTGCGACGTACGATTGTCTCCCCCAATTTTGGGCGACGTCCCCGAGTTTCCGGGATGCCCCCTGTCCTTTTTTGAAAACCGGGGATGGGGTGGGGATGTCCCCTAGCTGTCCCCCCATCCTGGAAACATCCCTGGTATGGGGACAGGGGTTTTCAGGCCGACGACGCATCCCCGGGTAACACTGATGCCAACTGAACTTCAAACCATCATTGGATGCCAAGAAAATCTGAAATTGAGCTCTCCAAGAACATTGGAACTCTCTCAGCTGACATAAAAACTAATGAAAAAATCCAAAAACTTGCCAATGCTCACAAAACAAAATGACATAGAAATGGGGACACTACAACTATTACCCTAGGATTGTTCATCTTGTCACATATTGATAATATCCATCATTTTTGAATATATAATATGCATCATTTTTTAATATCAAGTATAGTAGATCAAGTTATTAATGTCACCATGTAGTCTATGTTGAGGTTTTGTAGCTTCTGTTGGATAAATCCTATGAGACTATTGAATATATATATATATTTTATTATGTGAAATATAATATGTATATAGATATATATCTAAAATACTATTAGGAGAAATTAATATAATAATGATTCAAAGATATTATATATATATATATAGATATATGTAGTTACATAATCAATTGTCATTATATTAATCACATAATAATGAATAGACATGTCCCATGAAGGGACATGTCTCCTTGCCTCATCCTCAATATAAATGCAAGAGAGATCGTTGCTTTTGGAAAATACAAAAAAACATAGAGTGCTATTACATTTGCAGCAATTACAAACTTTAACATGGTATCAGAGCCAGGTTGCAAAGGTAAGAAAATTTTTAAAGGCATGGTAGTTAGATTCATTTCAGAAATAGCTGATAAAGCACATGTGGAGAATAGAGAAAATCAGAGACAACGATAATGTGGAGCGCACAGACTTGAATGTGCATAGATAAATTGTTGAAGACCTTCAAACCTTCAAACAAAGTGTTGGCAGGTATAAAACAAATTCCACAAACTACGTGAACGTAGTAAACCCGCATGTAAAGACATACAAACTATTTTGAATTACGAAAAAATGTGATCTTTTAAAGAATGTAATGATTACAGATTGGCAAAAGTATGAATTGTTGAAAAGGGCGATCCTATGTGACAATATGGGATCTCAGCGATCGACATAAATGGATTTGGTACAGTTTTGGTTAAGAAAAGTCAAAGGGGGATTCCTCAGATCACAATTTTTTTAATCCATAGATTCACTCAAGGCTATTGATGTTTTATCTGGCGAGGAGGTTGTCCCCGGGGTCATGGATTTGACTCAGGAGGGAAATGGGTCAACAATTGTAAATGCTAAGTTCTACAACCTCGTTTTCATGGTTTCCGTGTTCATGCATTGGGTAATTGCGATGACCACATGAAGCATTATATTGTTGGATGTTGTAGCTGCAAGCCTGTAATTGCCTGGGTAGATGAGCACCAAATGTACCGCAAGTTTTTATGATATGTTGTGACTACAAATACTCAAGAAAGGCTCCAAATGAAACTGTCAAGTTATATAAAAATCTCGGTCCCATCGAAATTCATAGCATCGATGTAACTAATATCATCGAACTGACAATAAAAAGTCTCATCGAAATAGGGAATTACATTGAAATGTTTTATCGATGAAACATTTAAAGAGTCTTCAAAATGACCAATATCAATGTAATAAATAAGGCAAGATGCCTGAAAAGAATGCCCATATTCAAATTAAGTTTTTTGTGTATACTCTACATAACAGAATGCCCAAACAGTGGCAGACCACGCGCCCAGTTTTTTTGTTATAAATTGTTGGAGTGCAAAGTCGATTTGGACAGAGAGGACAACCAACAATCATCTACGTACAAGAAGTAAAAACAAATGTGAATGGAAATCAATAAGAAGGAACTGGCAGAGTTCACTATAAGATACAAAGTCATCGTGGAATACAGAGGCTGTTGTATTATGGTTACCAGATAAGTTTGATTGGAGTAATATTGCTGACAAATGCTTATATGTAGACGTTTTCTGATTTGTTGCATATGAACCCTCATTGGAGCAACTTGTATCAAGGATGTTGATGCACAGATAAGTATTTATTATCCTTGAGTATTACTTTATCTACTCATTGGAGTCTCTCTCTTATTTGTATTTCTATACGTACTATAAGAGCTATTTCCCTTGATCTTTTCCGGGGATGCCCTTGCAGGAAAAGAAGATTGATATCAGATTTAGAGGGAGTCTGACTCTTCAGAGGTAACTTTGGACGAGGAGCTCAGAAGATTGATATCAGATCCAGAGAGAGTCTGACACTCCATCATAAGCAATCTTGGATGAAAAGATCAACAAATTGATATCTGCTCAATGAGTTCTTCTTCGTGAGAGAAGTTCGAGGTGAAATCCCTTGTTTCCACCCTCTGCACTGAGGCATGGTGGATGTCATGTGAGTTACTACATAACTTTGTGGTTATTATAGTAAGGTGACAATCTTACTATAGTCTAACCTTCTATCATGATGGATATCATATGATTGATGTCTAAGTAGATCATGATAGATTATATCTTGCATGGTGGATTAATTTCCTTAAACAGACCATGAATATAATGTTCCTGTGGTAAGTATCATTGAGGATATGTGTGCACATACCTTATGGACATTTTGAGTACTTGGCGAATATCATGCGACTTGATATTCTGGGGCCATTACTCCTTATATCATGAGATGATATCTAATGGTGAATATCTTCTGATCAAAGATATTCTTAAACATGCCATTTTTGATATTACGTTGAGGTAATTTCATATCCTGTGTTTAGCCTCCCTAGCTAAGAGGGAGTGTTGATGTTTTGTAGCTTCTGTCGGATAAATCCTATGAGACTATTGAATATATATATGTATTTATTTTATAATGTGAGATATAATATATATATAGATATATATCTAAAATACTATTAGGAGAAATTAATATAATAACGATTCAAAGATATTATGTGTGTCTATATATATATATTTATGTAGTTACATAATCAATTGTCATTATATTAATCACATAATAATGAATAGACATGTCCCTTCATGGGACATGTCTCTCCTTGCCTCATCCTCATTATAAATGCAAGAGAGATCGCTGCATTTGGAAAATACAGAAAAACAGAGTGCTATTACGTTTGCAGCGATTCCAAACTTTAACAGTCTACACAAAAACTCCTTGCCCTTACATTACTCTACAGCCAATGAAAGGACTTTTAGCTTGTCTCTGTTTCTACTTTGTGTATGTCATTCTGTGAGTATGATTATGAAACTCAGATTAATACCAGCAAGGCCTTTCCCATGCATCGCAATCAATCTCTTTGTTCTTCCTGCTAGGCATATGGTTCTCGAATTATGGACTCCAGAAATATGATAATATGGTGAAGACATTATTGTCTGAAGCAGAAAAAAACCAAGTTAAAGAAAACTCTTTTTATGAAGAGAAATATAAATAACTCGGATTTGATTTGATGGTCAAAGGCAAATCAAAGCTGGATGGTTGGAAATTTTTTAGAGAATGAATAAAATTTCTATTTCAAATGCCCCTCCTATGTTTTTAACTTATTTCATTTGGAATATGCGAATGCATTAGCACAATTTGATGAAGTCCTTCATCCAAATGGTTAATGAAAAAAAAATATAAGCTAGATGATGGAATCAAAAAATCTAGGTCGTACAGAATAAGGATATAAGGGATAAGTTTCCATATTACATAAATGTGATGTTTTAAAGGGGTGTGACCTCTTTTAGAAAGGCTACAATGGCAGCAAAAATTATTACCTGGATATAAACTTAGTTGGGAAGACTTATTCTTTTATCGCTCTTTTTGTTTAGCCATTTATGCCCCTTGTTTCAAACTAGGAAATCTTACTTCAGTGTGTGCCAATATTAACGCTCTTCTAGGATATGATTGGCTTCTCAAGGTCATTGTGGATCTCTTATATGTATCTTGCACTGAGAATGCCCGTGTCATGTTTTTCATCTTCTTTCAACCTCTCATTCACAAGTGATGCACATATGCTTTGGACTTATTCGTTCCCCTTGACTTTTTCCATTTGTTTGAGACGTTTAATGTCTTATCATTTGTTTTCTTATAATTGCTTCCATTTTCAACAGCTTACTCTAATGACTAATCCATTGCTTTGCTTTGCTCTGTGAGGTTGTCTGATTATTATTATTTTTAACAAGCATCAACATTAGACCAATACAAGCTCCTTATGAGCAAATAGATTATAAATAACAAATGGAAGACTTAGAGTCACTATTTAGAAATCTAATTTTATTTAGAAGCTATCTCCTGTGGAAGACCAAGAGTCACAATATAGAATTTGACTTTAGATGTCCCCATGGGAATTGAACTTGGGTTTCCATGATGAGAACCCAACATTTTAACCAATTAAAGCTCAACCTCTTGGACATTGTGTGATTACTTTCATCATGGAAGTTAGGTTTTTATCAAATATTATTTTTATTTAAGGGGAATGTCTGGAAGAAAGTGAACCTTCCTGCTAAGAATGTGCAGGGTGTCATGGCAGTCAAGGAATGCGACCCTGTTGTGCATTTGCAACGGTTGGTTTCCACTTTCCTGTGAAACTAGAATTAGTTTCTGAATTGTAATTAGTTCAGATTTGCTCTCGCCCCTTGAGGGTATTTATGCTCTGGTACTGCAGATTCTGTTTTAACACTCATATTCTCACTGATGGAAAAAAATGTATGCATCTTTTGTGACTCTATTCAATTGTAAAAATCTACACATTTTTCAGTTATGCCTATTGTTCTAATCATTTACGGCTTTGGGTTTTTTCATGTTCCTTGTCATTTGTTAATGCAGCACTACACATGGCATCTGGAAATGGGCACCTTGATGTTGTGCGATATTTGATCAACCATGGAGTGGTAAGCAAGATTGATGGTTTCCTAGACTAAATGTTAGTATGATTCTTTAAATGGCTTTCTGAGTTTAAAAGTTAATTTGTCTTATTCCAAAATTTTGTGGTCTCATAATAAATAAACCTGAGATACTACTGCTATGTGAGAGGAAATACTTGATTCTAATATTTTTCGATCCAGTGTTTTCTTTGTTAATACTGCCAAATAGTTTTCTGCATTGTGTTTTATATATTTTTAGTTCCTGTTGAAATATGTCTGTGGGCATTGTATCACTTTACCATTTATGTGGAATATAAGAGAGTGTGAACTGCAGTTGAACATCATTGATCATGTATTCCAAGAGTGAATTGCTTCAATCCTGCAGCTAGGATTATTCCACAGTTTTACTTCAATGGCCCATCCTTCATATATTTCTCATTTATGTTTAGACTTTAGAGAGAAAAAAAAGTATAAAGCAATCAGAATTAATCCAGCTTATCTTTTTGAGTTAATCGTAGATAGCTTTGTGCAGTGCTAATGCATTTACTTATTAAATTATTTCCATCTATTGCTGTAAAAACAAACATACATGATCCGTACTGTAGGACCTTAATGCTCGCAACATTGAGGACAACACACCTCTTCATTGGGCTGCTTTGAATGGACATGCTCAGGTGAACTGTTTCTTGTTGCACATTCATCAGCATGATGATGCATATCATTACTATTATTTTAGTTGAGAAACTGAGTGTGCCCATGACTTACGTAGATTTTGATTCTAAGGCTCATATTTGTCCCTTTATCATGGTTTCAGGTAGTTCATGAGCTGATTCTGGCAGGTGCTAATGTGGCTGCTCTAAACCGGTAAATCCTTTTCACTGCTCTTACATTCTCTTTCATAACATGTTCAAAATTACATTGGATTTATATGTAATGGTGTGATGTATGGTCAGATTGTTTTTATATAGTACTTGATTTAAGCTTTTCTCCTTGCCACGATATTTAAAATTTTTGACTCAATAAATGAACATTGAAAAGGCATGAACGGACACCCTTGGATGAAGCACTGAGTGGTGGTAAAATGGATGTTGTAAATTCGATTAACGCTGCAATGACTGCACTAGAACTCCAAGTGACACATCTCGGTTGATGATAGCATATATTCAGTACTGTGCTCAACCTGACAAGTTTCTTCACTGTTGGGGGTGACAATTTAGTCTTAAGTGAAATGATTTTACATCTAGTTCAGTTATCCACTGTCTCTTATTGAAGAGGTTTATCAGAGATTATGTTTATATTCAATCCTAGTAGATTAGCATGAATTAAATATCTTTGAACCTATATCAGAGTGGATGTGAGACTAATAATTTTTACCCGAACATTCTTAGTAAGATGAAATTTCAATTACTTAACTATTTAGATATTTTCATTGTTCGATCATTACCCTTGAATAAACAGGGGGCAACTTTCATTGTGTTTCACCTTTTTCGTTTGATGAGATTGAATAAACAGGAGGCGAATTTTGTTTTGTATAAAAAATTGGAACTAATAATGTTGAATTGTTAAATATACGAATTGATGGTTTATCTGACTATTTAGGATTTGCAAAATATTTTTCACATTATGTATTTTTGATAGGTTAAAGAGGTTTTATGAGAAATCCTCATGGTTATGTCATAGGCATCAATGCATACAACCATATCTCTAAGGGCCTAATTCAGGGCATGTGGCCATTGGCTGAAAATCATAAAAAAGTATATCACCACAGATGCCACTATACACTAATACCCATCAAAATTTAAAACTGGCCAACAGGATAAGCTTGGCAACTTTCCAACCAGCCTAACTACTCTTGGAACATGGGACTTGAGGGACCAACATCCCGATAGTAACAACCATCTCATTAACAATGGCATATAGACCACCATTTAAGCTTCCAGTAACATCTCCACATGTTTCATGAGTCCACGTCAACTTCAATCCACTTTATCAAATCACAAAAAGCTGCATAGTTGGATTTCAAGGACTTGCTCTAGACTTTGCCAAATGCTCTTGCAAGAAAGAAAAGGTATTGCATGCCTTCAAGTAAGACATGTTACTTCTCTCAAGTAGTGATGAGTCAAGCCACCAAATAGATGTTACATGTAGGTCTATGATTGTGATGGGGATGGCTAACTATGATGATGCAATCAAAAATTGTTGTGGGGTAAGGTATTTGATTAATCGAGGGTTGCATTTGATGAACATAGAGAAAAATGTTCAGACCTCTTTGTGAGAAGCACCCGTTAAGGACCGTAGGAGTAGTTCCTATTATATCACTAAAATGGTTATTTCATGCAAATTTTGCTTACCAAATGACATAGTATAACCCCAAATCACAAAGTATTAGAGATGATTGAAAAAGTATAAAACATGATTCAACTACTTGCACGCCCATGATGAAATTACAAAAGTTGGAAGCCACAACAAATAATAGTTGCGTTCATTTGAAAATGACACAATGCTTTAAAATCATTCACAAAACTGATTAAACACACAAGACAGGCAAACTTGGCACAATCTGATGTCTTCTTCTATTGATTAATTGAAATACAAAGCTAAGGTCTGAGAATGAAATAACAAATATTTCTAAGTGTACTTCCCTTTCAAATTGGTAAACCAAAAAAAGTCGGAAAACTCTCCCATTACAATGCACCCTTAGGCTTATATAGGAAAAAATTCCCTCCAACCAGAAAAAGTTGCTACAACTGAAAATGTTGTTGCATGTAGATCTCATGATGGTGGTTTTTACAACTTCCCCAACATGCCGATGATTTACATTGATGACCTTCTCTCATGTGCGTGACTTGAATGTCGGCTGTACCTTTTTCAACTTCCTTGTTATCATGGGGAAGTAGCTTTCCAATTCCACTTTCAATGATCAATCCTTTTCAATGTGTGGCGATGGTTTCTTTTTAGATCAAATCTGCCTTGAGATGCTCAGTCAGATAACATGTGGCACTTTGCCTTGAAGGAGGTGGGCCCTGCAAGTTCATTGACCAATGTGACCGCAACTTAGACAAGTGCTGCACTAGCATAAACCCTTGGAGCTCCTTTCTTTGGCTTGAAATAAATTTGCGCAGAGATGACACGTGCCATGTGAGTGGGCATTGCAAAAATGAGGGGTCACAGTCTTGCTATAAATCACGTTGTTTTGACATGTGGTGAACCCAACTTGGCGGGGGCATAACTTTCTGCTCGGTGCTTGAAATTAGAAACCACTTACATCGTTAGAAAGGTCTTTGAAAGATCTAATTTCATTCCCTTAACACCATTCCTTTGAAAAATTGAGCTATAGGATTGACGATAGTTTGACCCCAAATTTCATTCTGAAGGCCTCTAAAAATGCAAACTACTAAAACATAGAAAAATACCAAAAAATTATATTTTCAATTTTCCTCATCTTTGCTTACACCATCACTTTTGCACCGACTTAGATCTCCTTTAGATTGCTTTGGATGTGGGTTGCGACAGATAACATCTATAAAGTCATTATTCAGGCAACCTAAGTAATCTAAGATCTCTTCCTTAACAACTTGCAAAAGTCAATGCTTTAGTGAATGATGAGGATGTTAAAGTCATTTAATTAACAATTTATCTTCAAAATCTGATAATGTCATCTAGGCTCCTAGTCAACTTTCTTCTAAAATTGTGAAAGATCGATTTCAACTTAGCTCTCCTAGTTGAAGAAAAGAAACTATTGTAGGAGATTGAAGATTATCCTCAAATTGAGGTAGCATTATACTCAAATTATAGAAGATTTGATAATTGCAAAGGGGAACAAATTGTTGTAAGAAAATAGTGCACGCAACTTGGAACTGGAGAACTTAGGCAAATGATGTTCTGAAGGGAAACATCAGAGAAGCTAATGTAGACACTATTGAAGATCCTCTAAATGTTGACAATGGTGAAGAAGTTTCTTTTATGCATTTAAAGAGGACAAGTTCTTTGAAGGTAGTTGGAAGCCAATGTAATCAAAGTTCAAAATGGTTGGTTGCCTAGTTAACTTAGGCACGTATGGATCATGGGAGTCATATCCTTAGAGGGTCATGAGACAACTTGATGAAGCTTTCTAAGTCTATCTTAGCATGGATTGTTGTCTATTGGATCATCGACTCCATGTTTTGAGAGTTGAGGGAGGTGGTAATCGGGGAACTCAAGAATTCAGCTTGGGAGTTACACCTTTACAATGGTTTCAAGGTGGTTTGATGAAGGTCCATTTGGTTGAATAATTGTTTTCAAAGAAAAGGTTATGAAGAATTCATGATTTTAATTATTTTTAATTTTCTTATGTCAATTTGGTTTGTTTTGGTGTAGTAAGTCTTAAAAGGGGGTATGTAATGTCCCCTAAATAAATAAATAAATAAATAAATAAATAAGGAATAAATGAATGGTTTAATTATTTAATATTAATAAGCGTTAAGTTAATATTAAATAATTAGTGCATTTTCCTTTTTGAAGGTTTTAATAAAGCATTATTAATGTTAAGTGCTAATATATGCGGCTTTGTTAAATAAGGTGATTTGTTAATAAGTTAGTTCCCTTACGGGAATTCCATGAGAATTTCCAGCTAATAAATTTGGCAGCTTGGAAGATTGGAGGAGATGCTTCAAAATTCGCAGAGAAGAATTAAAGTAAAGTTCAGACTTTGTCTAATTGACAGAGCAACATTGACTCCTTTTGTCAGAGAACTCTGGCCAAGTGGAGATTCATAGGAGGATTTTTCAGGAGATTTTCAGTGGGGTTCGTCCTGTGACGAACGGTAGAAGAAGTCGCATGTAGCAGAAATTCCACATCTGCCTGGGGACAAACTACGCGGTGGGAAGAGGTCACGTGTAGTAAAGAATTCACGACACAGAATTAACACGCAACAGTAACAAGAGTATACGGAGCAAGGGACTCACGTCCGCTAGTGATACACAGCGGGTGGCAAGTATCATTCAGTGCAGTGTAGACAGGTTGATTCCAGATATTTTGGCAGAGTGCGGGAGTCATCAACGATACAAACATGATACTAGACATCTTGGCAGAGTGCGGAAGTCATCGACAATATGAATAGTGACTTGTCCTACTTACCACTGGCTGAGCATGAGAAGGAAACTGATACGACCATGTTCAAACTCCATGATAAGGGATATAACAACTGAACGATTACCTTGAACCCAACAACGCCTGTGTAGAGATATTCATCCAGGTTTATGTACCAGATAGTTTATATTGCTCCAGGTACACACGTTTCATAGCACTGATTTGTGTAAGTCAAATATTTGCCATAATTTGAACATTTGCCATTTCAGCTTACTTGCATAGAATGGATTTATGAAGATAATCCGTTATGTGGAAATAACCAGTGATGTTTTAATGTATTCTTCCTCATGATGGTTATTTTCCTGATGTTATTTATGTATTTCCGGGAGTATGAATATAGCATTTTTTAATAGGAAACCGAGACTGAACAAAGACTTTAGCAGAGGATTTTACAGTGGTATCAGAGCTCTCAATCTTGCCAGCCTGTAGGGTGTTTGTGTTTGCAAAACAGGGGTTATGTTTTATTGAATATGACATCAGGCCATTACAATTTTCGGAATACAAGAGAACGTCAAACTAGAAATTCAACCAGTCCATCCAGTTCAACCCCACAATTTGAACTTGAGCAAAGTCATACTGAGATAGAAGAGGAAATAATTTTTGAACACATCAATCACATGGCAGAACCAGAAAATAATAAGGATTTAATTGCGGCATTGATTAGAAGTTAGCAAGATATGCAAAATAATATAAATACTATGACCAATCTGATGACTCAATTCATGACTGAAAATATTAACCAAAATCAAAATGAAGGTGGTAGGGTTGATCGTTCAGTTAATAATAATCAGCCTGAAAGATCAGCAACAGCCAGACCTTATATGCCAAACTTTACTCCACAAAATTTACACCCAGAACATGAACCTACTGTTAGAGAAGTGTAGGATGAAAT
Organism: Thuja plicata; assembly: GCA_018584345.1. Taxonomy (NCBI): domain Eukaryota; kingdom Viridiplantae; phylum Streptophyta; class Pinopsida; order Cupressales; family Cupressaceae; genus Thuja; species Thuja plicata. The sequence goes on from MU223797.1 coordinate 111,503, forward strand.
TTTGAATGATTGGGACTCAGCTGGGGCAAAATTTAGATCTCACATGACATTCAGAGAGTACATGGATGTCAGAATGAAACATAGACCACATAGGGGCAGAAATTTCAATAGTGAATTACAAAGAAAAATTGGAAAAATGTCCATTCCTTATTTTGATGGTACAGGCAAAACCACAACCAGGGCTTGGGTCCAAAAGTTAGACACATATTTTCAATTAAACCCTATGAAGGAGGATGAAGCTATCAAATATGTAGCATTACATCTTGATGGAGTAGCGCATGAATGATGCCACCATGGACAGGCCACATTGGGCCACAATCTGGTAGATACATATTTGGAATTCACAGAACGTCTCATTGATAGGTTTGATTCTAAATATCCTGAATTACATTTAAAAGAATTGACACAACTTAAACAAACAGGGACAGTCGAACAATTTGTAGTAGAATTTGAAAAATTGGCTGTGCTTGTCACTGAAATCTCTGAGCGAAACAAGGTTGTCCTTTTTATTGATGGACTCTTTGATTCTTTGAAAGGTTGGGTTAAGTCTTTGTATCCTACCACTCTGCAAATGGCTATTAAGAAGGCTAGAGATCTAGAACCATCCACAAAAGGGAAAACTTGGAACAAAAATCCTTTTCCGAAATTGGATAAAGACAAAGAGCTTCCCACCAAAGAAACATTTCCAAAACCCATATTTGATAAAGAAGAAAGGGATGAACTCAGGAGGCGCAAATTGTGCTTTAGTTGCAAAGAATCATGGCAGCCAGGTCATAGGTGTTTGGGTAAAGGGAAGATACATTACATTGAAGTACTATCAGATGATGAAGAAGATGGGGAAAATACAGATCCAAATATTGAAAATCCTCAAAAGGGTTCTGCCTTAGAACAGGAAAATAAACAGCCAAGTGGTACAATAGCTT
>MU223797.1:112564-123130 GCA_018584345.1 Thuja plicata
GTTAAGAAAAGGGGTTTACATACAGTTAAACATGAAGGTTTTGATGTGAAAGTGGCAGGTGGTACTAATTTAGTCAGCACACATAAAGTTCCACAATTGAGTATTGCTCTTGGTAATTATATGGTAATAGATGATTTTTATGTTATTGATCTAGTAGATACTAATGTTGTCCTGGGAATCTAGTGGATGGAAACTTTGGATAAATATTCGCAGAGTTTTAAACGTATGGAATTCTCTTTTAAGGTGGATGGACAAAAGGTAATTCTCAGGGGAATGTCGAATGGTGGGCCCAGAGTTGTTTCTGCTAAAAGGATGGAGGCTATTTTCTCACATGGTGAGGTTGCATGGTCAACACAATGCTTGATCTCTACTCAGGTAATAGGTTTTGAATCAAAGCATTATTCAGATGATTTGTTGCAAGTACTAGATTCACATAAATTGGTTTTCAGTGATATTCCCCCAGGAGTACCCCCTGATAGAGGTTTTGAACATACTATTGAATCAGAGGAAGGAGCAAAACCAGTCATTACTACCCCATACAAGCATCCTAAGGCCTTCAAAGATGAAATAGAAAAAACTATTAAAGAGTTATTAGATATGGGGCACATTAGGCCTAGTTCCAGCCCATTTGCATCTTCAGTAGTGTTGGTCAAAAAGAAAGATGGAACCCTATGCATGTGTATAGATTACCGTGCCCTTAACAAAAAGACCATTAAAAACAGGTATCCGATTCCTCGTATTGATGAATTGTTAGATGAATTACATGTTGTATATTTTTCTAAAATTGATTTGAGATCAGGATATCATCAGATTAAGTTACGTGAACAAGACATTCATAAAACTGCTTTCCGATGTCATTATGGTCATTATGAATTTTTGGTTATGCCTTTTGGATTGACAAATGCTCCAGCAACATTTCAGTCTTGTATGAATCATATTTTTAATAAGCAGCTGCGAAAATTCTTACTTTGATGATATACTGATTTACAACAAGACTTGGGAGGAACATCTGTTACATATTGATGAAATTTTGGGTATCATGGAGTCTCAATCTCTTTATGCAAACGCCTCTAAATGTGAATTTGGTATGACATAAATTTTATATTTGGGACATATGATCAGTGCCAAAGGTGTGCAGGTACATCAAGAAAAGATCAGGGCTATTTTGGATTGGCCACCCCCACAGACTCTTTCTGAGTTAAGAGGGTTTTTTGGTCTATGCAGTTATTACAGAAGATTTGTTAGAGGGTTTTCACAGCTTGGAGCACCACTGACAGATCTTACCAAACAAGGGGCATTTAGATGGTCTATAGAATCACAACAAGTATTTGACAAACTCAAGGAGGTAATGAGTTCTTGTCCTGTCCTTGCATTACCAGATTTTGATCAGCCCTTTGTATTAGAATGTGATGCATCGGGTAAAGGAATTGGAGCCGTGTTAATGCAAAATAAACATCCAATAGTGTTTGAAAGCAGGAAACTCACTAGTGCTGAAAAACTGTATTCCATATATGACAAGGAAATGTTAGCTATTATGCATGCATTAGCTAAATTCAGACAATACCTAGTTGGATCCAAATTTGTGGTTAAAACTAATCATAATGGCTTGAAGTATTTTCTTAGTCAATGTGATTTGAATGATAGGCAACAAAAGTGGATTAGTAAAATTCAAGCTTATGATTTTGAAACTGAATATGTTAAGGGTAAGAACAATGTGGTAGCTGATGCTTTGTCTAGGAAACTGGAAATAAATGCTCTAAGTGGGGTGTCAGCTAATTGGAAATCTTTGTTGTTAGTTGAATATGCTAAGAATTCATTTCCTTGTGATTTATTGGATGGAAATATTCAGGATGATAGATACAAAGTGGTGAATGATATTATTTACTACAAAGATAGAATCTTTCTGGTGCCTGATTCTAAATTAAAACTAAGAATTCTGCAAACAATTCATGACTTACCCTTAGCGAGACATCTAGGTTATGTTAAAACTTACAGGCAAATTCGTGAAAGATTCACTTGGAAAGGGCTCAAAGATGATGTTCTGCAGAATGTCAAGGAATGCATTACATGTCAACAGAATAAAGTGGAGCACTCTTATCCAGTAGGGCTATTACAACCATTACCTATTCCAGAACAGAAATGGGAGAGCATTTCAATGGACTTCATCACGGGTTTACCTCGGGCTCAAGGTAAAGATTGTATTTTTGTTGTGGTGGAAAGACTTACAAAATTTGCACATTTCTTCGCTATCACTACAGAGTTCACAACCATTCAGGATCGCTGAATTGTTTTTTAAGGAAATATTCCGTTTACATGGGTTACCAAGGAATATAGTCAGTGATCGGGACAACAGATTTTTGAGTAACTTTTGGTAGAATTATTCCGGTTGACCGGTACAACATTGCATCACAGTACGAGTTACCATCCACAGACGGACGGTCAAACCGAAATAGTCAACAAATGGGTTGAAGGTTACCTTCGTAATTATGTTGCAGGGCACCAAAAAGCTTGGGTACGTTGGTTGCATCTGGGAGAGTATTGTTATAATACTACTTTCCATACATCTATACGTATGACTCCATTTAAGGCATTATATGGATACGATGCTTTATCCTTTGTTGATCTTGCTTTTGATAAAAGTAATGTGCCCAAGTCACGTGATTGGATTCAGGAAACCCATGATATCTTGAAAACTCTTAAGGAAAATTTACAACGCGCTCAGAATCAACAGAAAATGTATGCAGATAAGCAAAGAGTGGAACAGAGTTTTGAGGTTGGTGATTTAGTCTATCTCAGATTATAGCCTTACCGCCAGTCTTCTCTCAAGCATAGTGGGGCTGAGAAATTGAAGCCTCGATTTTATGGTCCTTATCCGATTGTTCGCAGAATAGGCCAGGTTGCATATGAATTGGATTTACCTGCAGGTAGCCGAATACACAACGTGTTTCATGTTTCTTGTCTTAAGAAGGCTTTGGGTCAATAGGTTTCAGTATCAGCGAAATTACCACCCTTGACTGATGAAGGGAAATTAGAGATGATACCGGAAGAGATTGTGGAAACTCGGGACAGGCATTTACGTAACAGGACTATCCGGGAATATCTCATCAAATGGAAGAACTTGCCATTAGAAGACGCCACTTGGGAAACTGAGCAGGTTCTCTCCCATCCAAATTTACAGTTGCTTGTGGGCAAGCAACAAAAGGTAGGGGAGACTGTAATGTCCCCTAAATAAATAAATAAATAAGGAATAAATGAATGGTTTAATTATTTAATATTAATAAGCGTTAAGTTAATATTAAATAATTAGTGCATTTTCCTATTTGAAGGTTTTAATAAAGCATTATTAACGTTAAGTGCTAATATATGCGGCTTTGTTAAATAAGGTGATTTGTTAATAAGTTAGTTCCCTTACGGGAATTCCACGAGAATTTCCAGTTAATAAATTGGCAGCTTGGAAGATTGGAGGAGATGCTTCAAAATTCGCAGAGAAGAATTAAAATAAAGTTCAGACTTTGTCTAATTGACAGAGCAACATTATTGACTCCTTTCGTCAGAGAACTCTGGCCTAGTGGAGATTCATAGGAGGATTGTTCAGGAGATTTTCAGTGGAGTTCGTCCTGTGACGAACGGTAGAAGAAGTCGCATGTAGTAGAAATTCTACATCCGCCTGGGGACAAACTACGCGGTGGGAAGAGGTCACATGTAGCAAAGAATTCACGACACAGAATTAACACGCAACAGTAACAAGAGTATATGGAGCAAGGGACTCACGTCCGCTAGTGATACACAACGGGTGGCAAGTATCATTCAGTGCAGTGTAGACACGTTGATTCCAAATATTTTAGCAGAGTGCGGGAGTCATCAGCGATACAAACATGATCCTAGACATCTTGGCAGAGTGCGGAAGTCATCGGCAATACGAATAGTGACTTGTCCTACTTACCATTGGCTGAGCACGAGAAGGAAATTGATACGACCATGTTCAAACTCCACAATAAGGGATATAACAACTGAACGATTACCTTGAACCCAACAGCGCCTGTGTAGAGATATTCATCCAGGTTTATGTACCAGATAGTTTACATTGTTCCAGGTACACAGGTTTCATAGCACTGATCTGTGTAAGTCAAATATTTGCCATTTCAGCTTACTTGCATAGAATGTATTTATGAAGATAATCTGTTATGTGGAAATAACCAGTGATGTTTTAATGTATTCTTCCTCATGATTGTTTATTATCCTGCCTCACAAAAATGAACAATGAAATAGATGTTATTTATGTATTTCTGGGAGTATGAATATAGCATTTTTTAATAGGAAACTGAGACTGAACAAAGACTTTAGCAGAGGATTTTACAGGGTATCATAGATTATTTAGACTTACCTTTGTAGTAGTCACTATAGTGACTTAATTTAGTTTGGTTTATTTATATTATTAGTTTTCTCTTTTTAGATTATTACTTATGCATTATTTTTATCTTCACTCAAAACTCTATATAAGGAGATGTTCAAAAAGGCTATACTTTATCGATCTAATAGAATAAAATTTTGCGCTTTATCTCATTTCACAACACAAACAAGAGGATTGAGATTCAAAGAAAAAGAGAAAAAAACATTTCCTCACAATTTCCCTTTTTAATAAATTAATATTTATTAAAATCCCTCATCTTTCTAATTGCTCTAAACCTAGATTAATTAAAATATAATTTGAACAATTAATCTAAGCCTAGCCTAAAGACCTATTAATCCAATCTAGAAGCATAGTCTAATCCTACCCTACCCTATCTAATCCTCTTAATAAACCTACTCTCCCACTTAAGCATAGAGATTATCCAGCCATGATTGATAGAGATAATCTCTATGTAAAATTTCCTAGCTGGCTTAAAATCACAGATTTGGACAATCCTGACAACTTTTTAACGATCGATGTAAACGGGGAGTTATGTGCAGAAGTACGTGGAGTTGAGATACCAATGTACTACTATGCCAGGGTCGAGTCCGAGGAACCAGGAAGGAACAAGAGGAAGCAAATATCAAGTGTTAAAAGGGAAGACTTTACCAAGATCGTTGAGTCTGTAACTACTTCTGTGAAGTGCATTGCCTATGATCTTTCCTCAGAGATTAGAGCAAGATTCCCTCCATTCAAACTACTTGAATCCATGTCTATTATGTTTCCTCGATATTGGAGTATCAACAATTCGAAGGATTATCAAACTAAGCTACTAACTTTGATAGATCATTTTTGCAAAATGAAAGAGTTAAATGGAGTAATTCTAAATGGAATTTTAGATGAATCTCGTTTGAGAGAACAATCAAGCCGTTTTTCACAGACAATGAGGGAACAATATAATATTATGCAGAACCCCCACGAAGATGGATCAACAACAAGGCTTTGGAAATATCTAGCTGAGAGCGAAATGTTGATTGTTTCAATATCAAAAATTTTCAAGCTTGCTGATTTATGTCTGACCATGATATTGGGGTTAGTGGAGGATGAGAGAGTTTTCAGTGCTTTGGGGTTCCTAAAGTCAAAGCTAAGAAACAAACTAGACAAGAATTTGGAAAATTGCTTGAGGCTCTATACATCCAGGTATGAAGTCTATACTTTTCCTTACGACAGGGCACTGAAATTGTGGAGGAAGAAATGTCAGAGAAGAGGGTTGGGAAACATTTCAAACCAAACTGAGAGTACCAGAGACAATGATGTGACTGTCATTGACTCATGTACTGGTACTGGTAATGCTAGCGTTGAACTTGAGTTAAGCGGAGGTATGCAGAGTGAAGAAAACATATCGAAGAACCAAGGAAGCTATGAAGTTGATGACGATGAATCTGAGGATCTCGATAATGATATGATGTGGCAGCTTGAACCTTTGTAGAAGTAGCAGGACCTAGGTATTTATTAAACTTTTTGCTATAGTCTACTGTCAATTTTTGTATCTCATCATCAATCATGCATAATATCATATTTCAATGTCAAAAACATGAATGTGGTTGATAATGTCATGAATTCTACAATTAATAATGGTTTTCATTTGCATTATTCAGCTCATATGGTACAATTCAGAAAGATTTTTTTTTATTTTTTTTGAAAACATAGCAATTCATATGATACAATTCTTAGAAATAGAGATTCTCATTAATTTATTTACAAATATGAGACAATGTAACAATTCATTCATTAATAGTAGTAAGAAGTAGAACACAACTCTACGTGATTCTGTTTGCAAAAGTGAATTGACAATGAATTATGACTGAAGAGTCAATACCCAATTTCAATTTCATTACCCTTAGCAAATGACCTTGAATTCGCTTTTATAGAAACAAGGGAGCAACAATAGCTTCAGGTCGATTTGCCTAATGTTAAGTCTCAAAATCAAAATCAGTAAGAGTCAAGACTAGTACAACATCTCTACAACTGTACATTTCTGCATTTGACAGGCCGGTTTAGTAAATTAGCATTGAGCAATAACATTATAGCATCTGCTACATTGATCCCGTTAAAAAAACAAAGTTCAAACTTGTTACTTTTAACTCAATTCAAGCCAATAGATAAATAATATAGAGATGATTGAAACTAAAAGTACTTTCACATACTATTTTTGATGAGATGATTCTACTAGGTTGTTTAGTTTGCTCAATTCTGCATTGTTTGGAAGGTCAAAATTTGTCAAGTTATAGTAAATGACTTGCAACCTCGTCAACCATCTATACTTGTTAGAGTGACTTGAAAGCAATGATCTTTCCAATATTGCATTCAAATTTGTCAATAGTTTGATGCACTTTGCAATGCCTTCATGAGTTGTGTCCTAAATCAGTCCTCATTGTTTCCTCCAACCTTTTTTTGTAAGCTTCTCTTCCAACGAAATTCGTTAATGAGTTACTAGGACTAGGACTCGACAAACCATGACCTATCATTTCGGTTGTTGTTTGATTCATCTTGGCGAGCTTTCTCTCAAATACAACAAGCGTTTCCTATACTTCCTTTAGTTTCTGACATTTTTGAAAGACAAAGTTTGTGTTTATTGATTCACGAACGCGGTCATGAATTCCCTTTCTTGCCAAATTCCTGTCACTGGTTGTGTTGATTTGATGCAAAATTTGTTTTACAGTTTTCTCTCTGACAATTTTTTTTGTTCTTCTCAATGTGCTCTTTGAGCTTGCCAAAAACATCTCTAAGACTTTCATTCAATTCAAACCAATCACACAACCTATCACCAGTCACCTTTATTTTCTCCCAAAGTTCTCTTTTTATTTGCTTGACTGTATTTTCATTTGGTCATTCAAGTTGTTTTCATAAGTTTTAAATGTATTATTTGCCTTCTTTAGCTCTTCTCTCAATTCTGACAGCTGGTTCACTCTGTTTTTTTATTTTCTCTGCTTCCTCTTCCCACTGGTTTGCTTTCTCTTCCCACTGTTTTTCTTTTACCCTCTCATCCTCCAATTCTTTCTTTAAGTTATTGTTTACTTGTGCCGCACTCTCCACGCTTTTGTATAAATTTAATGAAGAGGCTTTTTCATACTAAAGATTTTTTATTGCTCTCTTCCAATTTTCCCTCACAATTTTTAGTTCCGCCTCCATATGTTCTTGTTGTCCAATTGTTTCTTTAGAGGATGAATTTTTTTATCCTTTTCTCTAATTCTTTGCACCTGTTATCTGCTGCTTTCTCCTTTGCCTTTTCATTTGCTAGGTCTGCCTGTAACTTTTCTATTCTGCCTTGAAGCTTTCCATTCTCTCCAACTTCATCACTGAACTGTAGACCACTTGGTTGGTCATTTTCGACACATTTATCTTGTCCACATTTTTAATTTAGGATAAATCCATTTGGAGGGTGCTAACTTAAAATTTAGATGGATCTATTTGACTTTCCGGTGGATTGTTAGCTCTAGCTAGGGGCATAACAACCACGAACTCCATCATTTCTTTGTTTGGGTCATATGTCGGAAATAACCTATTCGATGTAGGTTCTGCATCACGAGCTGCAGCAACTGCATCCCTATTCAGTGTCTTAATATTTTGTCTGTTCCTATTTTTTGTTTGTTCAAAGTTAGTTACAAAATCATTGTAACACAAATCAGGGTTTTCTGACACAATTGAATGTTTGAAAGGTGAAATAGAACTTGCAGCGATGTACGAGCTTCCACACGTGGTTCTAATAATTGCACCACGAGGATTAGTAACAGTAACGCCCTGACCCATTACAAGTGGAGTTTTTGGACTGTTCGGAGGGTTTTGTCCTGAAGGTGTGGCAATTGTTGGACTCACAGTCACAAACACCATTGACATTGTTGTCATAACCTTTTGCTTCTTTACACTACCTTGATCTCTGGGATCCACTGATGTAATGCCCAGTTGTAATGTCCTTTTTAGACCACTAGTACTAACCATGCCATCCCCACCAGTGGGAGTGACACTTGATTCAGATTGAGTCTAAGTGATTGACAAAGGCGGAAATGGATTTGAAGCTGGAACAAATGAAGGTGCAAGGGTATGAGACTGAGTAGTACCTTTTTTTGATGAACCTCCAATTACTGGTGTCCCACCATGTTTTTGTGGACCAAGTGTGGCAATTGGATACCAATGCCCTTCTCTCGTGGGACTGAGACCACCCCTACCTTGAAAATCCATTTTTTCTACAATCTATGTGCCTTTGCCATATTTTTCTTTTATGGACGCATCGACTCCAGTAACAATTGTTATTGAATAAACATCAGTTGATGTGGGATTCACAGAATCCCGCTCATCCTCATTATAATCGCTGTGATGTGCTTGAGTAGAATGCTCAACATTCCACTAATCGCTAAATATTTCATCCTCCTCCGCATCGTAAAGACCTGCAGAGGTCTTTGGCTCGCCGAGATTCTTCCTCATTTCCCAAAAATCAGTAATTTTGGTTGCAGTCCAATAATCATCTTTACATTGAAGCGTTAGGTTTTTTGAAATAGCTTTTGTAGATGGTTGAGCAGTTTGATGGTAGAAATTGTAGGATGTCATGTGCTGCACTTTTCCTTTCTGTTTGTGCAATGCCATAATTTGTGATGACAATTCTTGTATTGAAATATTATTTTTAGTGGCGTATTTCTCCATCTCTTTTTTGACCTCGTCCCAGGACTCCATGTTTTTAAAATTTTCTATCAATGACATACTGTCATGTTGACATTTGCTTGCGGAGCTCCCATTCGCTCTATAAGCTTTGTTCCAATTATGTTTAGTGGATCATACTGTTAGTGACTGTCAACAACATAGCGAAAAATTGAAAAAAGTCTCTGCCACTTTGAATCCTCTTCTCACAAATGTGAACCCTCCCAATGAGAAAGGCAAGGAAGGAAATTGTTGGAATAACGGAAGGGTTGAACTGAGAGGGGAGGGGCGAATCAGTGCCCTTAAAAACTTTTATCAATTAACCTTTAGTAACCATTGTTGCTTTTCTACTTCATGCATACAATATCATAGCATAAGTGTAAATGCATGAAAACAAACATTGAAACATTCATGAAATTTATTGACACATGACACAAGTATTTGGTAACGCAGAAACCCTTGTTAGAAGGTAAAAATTGCGGTGGGGATGAAACCCACAAAGCTTCACTATATGCAGAATGGAAGGTGCCTGTTAGGGCTACAAGTTGTGATCACTTCTGATGATCTTACCCTGTTAGGAGTAATATGTCAGACTTGTTAAGTCTACTCGGTTAAGAGATTTTAGCAACACAATGTATGTGTGCACTCGGTTAAGAGATTTACATAAAGACTGTTAAGTCAACCTTCTTGAAGGATTTTTTTTGTTTGCTACAATTGTTAGAGAGTAGACAAAAATATAGATGACCTGATAGCTTGCAATCTTGAATTGCTGATTACAGATCCATTAAGTTCACAAAATTGTATGTCACCTATTGTGATAAATAATACCTATGTTCTTCTCGGTAGCCTTGAATGTAGTTCTTCATAACTGAATTCTTCTTTATCTATCATTCTGCATGGAAACCTTTGTCTGATCCATAGGTGTCCTTGTGCGGCTACAATCATCATGCTATTGATTGATTATACATCTATGTATACAATGTTTGACCTAATTAGGTTTTACGCTTTTTCTTGAATAATCCAGGTGGATCTTGAAAAGCCAAAAAAATTAACAGTCTCATAATCTCTCAAATTCAGCATCATTGCAAAGAGCTCGAAGAACATAACCTGACGCAACTTGAATAGGCGAAAAAGGAGCTCGTATGCAAAAGTTATGCTTGGTCAAAGTTACCTAGGAAAAAGGTTGATCGGATGACATCAACATGACGTCAACAACACAGTAAGCATTTTGATCCAATCCTGGACTGACACGTGGCTGTCAAACTGGTGAAGAGGCAGTCAAAAGTTTAAACATGGCAGATTGTTGATGATGCGGCATTGGATGTGGACCTATTTGATTGTGAAACGTGTCACAGGTTGGTCAAATAATAGAGTGCCATGTGGCAGCAAGTTAGTGGTCAACGTCACTTAGGCGTTTCAAAAGTTGTTGAGGAGGCTCGAACCTTGAACCTCCTATTTGCTATTAACCTTCTTTTCCACTACAC
>MU223797.1:125036-136250 GCA_018584345.1 Thuja plicata
TATGTTTAATCCAACTAACATTGATGAAGTTAGTGTGCAAGCTATCCATTTGGAAACAAGCTCAAGGAATAGCCATGATAATCTGTTGATGGACTCAAGTAAGCACAAAGGGAGCAAGAAAGGGAAATATAAAGTACAATGAACAACTATTGTAAAGAAAGAGGACGAGAAGCCTTATTGCTCACACTGACAAAGGCAAGGCCACGAAGATGCAAAATGTTGGAAATTGCATCCTGATCAAAAACCAAAGTGGTTCAAGGATCAAAAGGGTAAGCAAAAGACTGCAACTATCGTGCAAGACCTTGGTTCAGAATCTGGCGATGAAACCAAGATAGTAGTTGTGGGTATAAAAGGTATTGTTCCTGTTGTTGGTGCTAGTTCCCATACTTCTTCTTTAAAATGTAATGAAGTCTCTGTCAAAAGTAATAGAAATGAATTGTTTCATATAAGGGACATTTGAAGATGATTGTAAATGCGAGCAATGCTTTAACCCTTATGTATGTAACAACTAGTGATACCATGCATGAAGATGAAATCATCTCTAATCATGATAAGGTGTCACAGATAGTACAGTGTGAGGATCAGTTGCAAGCACAGTCAGGCCTTCGGCTAGAGATGGTAAAAGAGGGTTTGGCAGATTCATTTTCTAATGATGTTCCTATGCAAGAGATTCATCATGGTGATACATTTTCCTTTGCATCATTTTATTCAGTCTTTTTATTCTCTATTCTTCTAGTTGGCTCTATGTGGATGGTGGATACGGCAATGAATAATGGTGAATATGCAATTGGTTGTATCAACAAAGCTATCTCATATATCTTTGTATTTGTGATGGGTCATATGTTTAGAATTCCAGCAGAAAAGACAGATGATATTGGGCACGTGGGGCGACATTGCCCTACCCCAAAATGTACATAAAAATAGACCTTTTGGAGGTCCAAAAGCTTCTCAATAGGGAGGAATGATCTAGGTGGATCTTGAAAAGCCAAAAAAATTAACAGTCTCATAATCTCTCAAATTCAACATCATTGCAAAGAGCTCGAAGAACAGAACCTGACGCAACTTGAACAGGCGAAAAAGGAGCTCGTATGCAAAAGTTATGCTTGGTCAAAGTTACCTAGGAAAAAGGTTGACCAAATGACATCAACATGATGTCAATAGCACAGTCAGCATTTTGATCCAGTCCTGGAGTGACATGTGGCTGTCAAACTGGTAAAGAGGCAGTCAAAAGTTTACACATGGCAGATTGTTGATGATGCAACATTGGATGTGGACCTATTTGATTGTGAAACGTGTCACAGGATGGTCAAATAATAGAGTGCCATGTGGCAGCAAGTTAGTGGTCAACGTCACTTAGGCGTTTCAAAAGTTGTTGAGGAGGCTCGAACCTTGAACCTCCTATTTGCTATTAACCTTCTTTTCCACTACACCACATGCTCCACGTTAAACTATGCATGGACATTATTGGCTTTAAAGAATAACTTTTAGCCTTTTGAAGGTTAACGAATGGGGGCCCACGGTTTTAACCCAAGTTGCCCAACCTCATGCGTTTATTTTTGCATTGATTTTAGGAGTCGCCTTTATTTTCGGGATTGCTATTGGAAGATTATAGTAAAAGCTATTTAATCATAGCAAACTACACCCCTATTAAATAGCAAGTTAAAAATATATTCTCCCTTATAATTAAGGATGCTAATCTTTAAAATATTAAGACTATTTCTAAGAAGAGCCAAAAAATAAAATGTTTTATAGATAAATTGCGAGAGAGATTTTAGGATCAAATTATAGATCATTCATTTCTTGGAAAATATATAATTTTATAAGATCTTATTGTAACGGGAGACTTCTATGTAAAAATGGAAGATTTGTAAAATATTATGGTTTTGACCATAATAGGCAAATAAACTTGTATAAAATGAGGTTATTTTCCATTGTAAAAAAAAGGGAGTCTTGGAGAATTTTTGGTGAAATAATTCTTGAGGGAGAAATTAGTGTAACTTTTGGAGAGAATTTTGTAAGTGAGGAGATTTTGTAAGCACAAAGGTGTTGTGTTTGCCTTCAAGTGCATAGAAGAGATTGTGAACAAGGCTTAGAGCTTGGAAGATTTGTAACAAAGAAAATTGCTTGGCAACTTCAATAAAGTGGTCCCCGAATTGAGAAGCGGACCCGGAGACGTAGTCCTAACTGGACGAACTCCGTTATCAAGTGTTTGCATTTTCTCTTCTATCTCTTTCTTACTCTCTCATTTCTTTCAGGTTTATTGTTCTCTCTTTAATGTTACTAAACACATAATTGATTTAAGTGTTTAAAGTGTAACTATTTCTTGTAATTTCAAATACATAGCCACACAATTACTGCCTGGATCAGGGAATTAAATCTATACATTGGATTAAGTTATAAAACTTGTAAATCCTAGTTTGCAGATTAAACTCTAAGATCAAAGGTTTACAACTTGACCTTGATCTTCTAGTTTGCATTAATACAATTAGTTAAACTAATTAAATCCATCATTTACACTTTTCTTGATCCACAAGAAACGGTTGTCTAGCTAAGCAAGAAGCTATTTTAAAGACTAAAGTACTTTAGCTGACATGTAGTTCAGATCCGCTTTTCTCGGTGTTAAAACTATTTCGCGATTAGACTGGTGCTCGATGATGTCTCTGTATACTGGTGCTCGGTTGTGTCTCTGTACACTGATGCTCGGTTATGTCTCTGCTTGGTTGATATACTATGCTCGGTGTTCAAAATGTTTTGGTGACCATTGTGCTTCGGTAATCACTGTTGCTCGGTGAATGCTGACTGACCAACTAAAACTATCTGCTTGAATACTAATGACAACTTCTGATCCTTTAAGGATTATCAACAAATATCATTTTCTTTTGCTGACCATTAAAGAGTACATTTGTGCTCTCCATCTTCCAAACATATTCCAGTGCAAATACCCTCTCTGTAACATGTATTGGAAGTTTGTAGGGTTCTACAACTGAACTGTAAAACCTTAACACAGTGTAGTCTTCCATGAAGTACCAATCAGCCAATTGTATTTGACTTCCGAGTTGAATGCAATCTCTACAAGACATAGGCAATCTAGGCAACATAGTGCCTGTAATTTTATGATACATTGGTGCTAAAAAGAAGTCTACAAAATTGTTATAGTTCCTTCTGTTATCACTCATCCTTATCTTAGGTGTCCATTCATATATTGCATTTTGGACCTGACTTTGAAGCTTGTTTGTGTGAAATATTGCACGATGCTTTGCTAAAAGAAGATAGCACAAGTAGGTTGTCAACGTAAATGTCTTCTATGAACCTCTTTTAATCATTAGTAATTTTTGTTGCATGCAATGAACAGTGTGCTCAATAAAATTATATTTTATTGGTTCTTTTCACAATGAATATGAAAAATCATTTCAAGAATGCTGGCACCAACTTCTTTGTTACTATCCAATCCCAAACAAAATGCTAGCAAGGAAATACTATCCTGAACCCATTGCACAAAATTATCATAATCATAAGGAGGCTTATGATTTGGATCCAGACTATAAATGCTTGTTATTCCTTTGATATACAAATCTTTCTTTATTGCATCTATTTTTTCATAATCCTCTGCCAGCTTTCCCAGGTCAATGTGCACGTTTGAGTTTTGTGCTTGAAACCCTAGGTCCAACAGACTAGCAAATTCAGTCTCGGTATTTACTCGTAGTCTTGGTATTTGTTTTTCCCATTGTGGACCGTGGTATAATGATATTACTATTTACATGTAGGAAAATTCAAATAATTCTACACAGGTGACAACTACAATTTACAGGTGTGTTTAAAAGTTCAACCTTAATTCTACGACTACAATCTAAATAGTAAACCACTAGATTTTAAAAATTTAAAGGGTGGGACGTGGGTGTTCAGGATTTTACCCGTAAATTCAATTTGTGTAGACTGTGAGTGGGCAGAGAGTTGAGAGACTCTGTTGCATTCCTCAATCCTCAACCTAGAAGCCGTAACCGCTTTCTGAATCTCCAATACAGTATACTAGTAAGAACTGAAAATATAAAAAACTTAGGTTAAAATTGTAAAATTGTGAGAACTGAGTCGTCAATCGTGACCCGTGTTAACTTTTATTGCTTCTTCAGATATTTGAGGTCACTAGGACACGTGTCACTTAATTGTTTGACATTACAAATATTTGAGGTTAGTAGGACCCGAAATTGAGCTTATTGCTTATTAAATGTTAAGTTACTATTTACTCCAATTTTGATTTTAATTAAACTTAGCTGAGTGTTAATTCATGACACGTGGCCTGTTTCTGGGGGACATATACAAAAAGAAGTGACCGTTCCCCAAATAGGCCTGAAATATACCTTGGGTCGTTGATACATTTCTCATCCAACGGTCATGGAAGTCACTATCACGTGTTGTGGGTCCCATTTACTTTTGGCTTGTCACTTGTCAGTAGTAGTAGTACAATACATCATACGTAGACTCGTAGTCACCTAGTCACCTCACACGTCGTCATCGAATGGCACCGATTGTGTGAGTGTACACGTGTCATGATTCCAGAATAGGTTTGCAAAAATGGGGTTTCTTTTCCCTTTCGGCCCGAAATACACTGCACGTCGTTGATTTGTGCTCATCCAACGGTCGCTGACAGTCACTATCATGTGTTGCGGGTCCCATTAACTTTTGGCTTCTAAATTCACTTGTCAATATTAGAGTACCTCACACGTAGTCACCTCACACTTCATTAAAAACTAACTAATAAAACTAAAAACCCATTTTTATATACTATGATAAATTTTTATACAATTTTTACTGGTTTGATTTTCATAAATAGCCTCTGCAATACTGTTAAACTAAAAAGAAATAAATGAAAAAACTTTGAATTATATTTATCGAATGACACCGATTGTGTGAGTGGACATGTGTCGTGATTCCGGAATAGGATTGCAAAAATGGGGTTTCTTTTCCCTTTCGGCCCGAAATACACCGTACATTGTTGATCTTTGCTCATCCAACGGTCGCCAGAAATACAGTTACAGGTAACACCATAAGCCAAAAATTTATTAAATTTATATTAAATTAAATATTGAAACTGTGTAATATAAAAGCAACTAATTAAAATATTGCAATCACAGATAAATGTCTAATTATTAATTAATTACTACCCATAAAATGCAAACTGATAAATGTCAAATGGGTATTAATAATTAGACTTTAAAATTTTACAATTCCATAGTCGCACACATGACACATAATACATTGACATGGAAAAGTTAAGTTATTACTCTTAAATAAATCACAATCACACATACATTAAACATTGTTACATTTGTTTGGTTCATATTATATGATATCACACATCGATATGGCAATGTGAATGGGCATATAATTTATTATTTATTATTTATCAATATATTACTATTAGTCTTAAGATTTCTTTACAAAATTGCAATTAAACAAAATTACACATACAATCTATTATCTCACACACTGATCCGTGTCTCGTTTCCGGAGGAAGATAGAAAATTTACAATAATTATGCAATTTAAACAAAATTACAGAGTCGAGAGTCCAGACAATCTATTATCATTCATTAAAAGAGTCGAAGAGAAAATTTTTCATTAATTATTTCAAAATTTTACATCACTAATATTATAATATACTTTATAATTATAGAGTTTAACTTTAGACTATAGTCGCACCGTAAACACCTACAAAATGGTGTGAGTGTGTGTGAATCACTGAATATGAAGTATCCTTAAAAAACAATTACAAAATTTGTTGCCACAAGGGTAGGTTGATCATATAAGAAAAAAACAAAAATACAAAATGAATTGCGGAAACCCCGTTTCAAGAACAGAAACACTAATGGTCTTCATCTCCATCCTTGTCTGAAAATAATTGTTTGTGGAGGATAATCTCTGCGATTTCGTCGAGCCAGGTGTAGTCCATCTCCACCCCATCGTCGAGGTGAAACCACTTCCGCAGGAAGTTCCTCCCCAGCCGCGCCCACTTCCGATGCCGCGCCAGCTGCCTTTCATTAAGGTTCAATAGAAAGGGTTGCCTTTCCACATTGCTGCCTCACCGGATAAGCTTTTCAATTTCATCAGCCCAAGGGATACCTAACCCCGGCTGTGCGTAGACAACGATTTGGACATCGTCCACCAGAAATTGTTCCTTGAAAACATTCCGTAGCAGCATAAGCATGTCTACCTTCTCTCCTCCGAGGTCAAGAAGAGACGCCAGGGAGCGGGACGTAATGTTCGTGCTGACGCGATATCTCTTCTCGTTGCGAATGAACTCATGGCCGAGCACCATCAACACAACATTGTTAATTAAAGCGCCCACTTCCTTGCAAACAAAAGTGAGAACTTCATCTGGTATCATGCCCAGAAAGGGCTTCTGCTCATCAGTGGATGTGGTTCTCAACCTAATTGGTGTTTCCATCTCTACTTGCAGAGCCCCGATACCCTTAACTAAAAACCTAAATCTTCAAACTACACAGAAA
Source organism: Thuja plicata (assembly GCA_018584345.1). Taxonomy (NCBI): domain Eukaryota; kingdom Viridiplantae; phylum Streptophyta; class Pinopsida; order Cupressales; family Cupressaceae; genus Thuja; species Thuja plicata. Next base: position 131,539 of record MU223797.1, read on the forward strand.
ATTGAAATTCTACGAATCTACAGAATCACAAATCTAAAAACTTAAAACCAGAGGGCATAGGCTGAAAGGCAAAAGCAAATTGAAATTGATGAAGAAGCAAGTAAGAACGTCTATAAATAGCCCTGGTCCATATCTTTCATATCTTTAGGTAAATCATTCCCATTAATGCACGAGTGTGGGTCCGTGGAAACTTACTAATATAGTGACTATACTAATAACTACAGTCTGTACTAGTACAATTTTGGATACCGTGCGACGTGCCTGATGACTAATGAGTGGATCATCGCAGTTAAAGAATGTTACTGTCACTTTGACAAGACATTCATTTCTTGCAAGTTATCGTGTCAAATTTGCGACGTGTATCCATTCCGCAGACTTGTTGCAAAAATTAGTTTCTTTCGAGAAACTGGGCCCGAGATAAAACTCCAGCCATTGATCTACGATCAATAAACGATCTCGATTAATACATTTACAATTTAGGGTTCTAAACAAACATGTTTTAGGTACGTGTCAACGGTATCAATACTCATAGTTGATAGTACAATGTACATACCACGTGCAATTGCCAAATGTACATACCACTTGCAGTTGCCAGTGATAACGAACAACTCGACAACCAAAGAGGCGATATTAACTCGACGTGACCGGGAGTCGAGACATTGTAATTATTAGATGTTTTATGAATTGCCATTTGGCATTGGCTAATTTTAGATTTTAGTTTTACTTTAAAGTTTAAAGAACAACTTTCACAATTCGACAGTCGCACAGTCACACATGTGACATGATACATGCAAAAGTTAAGTAATATTAAGTTATTACTGTTAAATAAATAACACACGTACATTAACATTTGTTTGGTTTATTTTTAATTTCACAAATTATAAAATCACATATGTCACACATACATATTTTAAATTTAAATCCATAAAAACAAACTGAAATGAAGTTGCAAAGTTTTCATTTATATTTTCTATAAATTTACAATATTCGGACTTGGAGACTTGAAGTCCCTACAAACTTTTAAAGACAAAACCTACTAGAGTGAAATTTCAAAATTTTAGGCGGAGGCCATAGGGACACAATACTAAGGATTTTCCCCTCTATCTAAGTAGAACTTTTCAGAGACGATAAGCTTTGCAAATTCATACAACCATCTGTAGTCCACCAAGTCATCCAACATAAACCATTTGCGAAGAAAATCCCTACCAATCTGCGCCCATTTCCTATGGCGCGTCAACTACTGAACATCCATGTTCAAAAGAAAAGGTTGAATGGCCACATATTCGTCTGACTCGAAAAGCTTGCGTAAATCACTTGCCCAAGGGATCCCACCCCTAATCTTACATAAACAACAACCTCAACAACGTCACCTAGGAATTCGTGTTTGAATAGCTTCCTTAATAGAAGGAGCATATCCACCTTCTCTCCCCCGAGGTCCATAAGAGATACCAAAAAATGGGACATAATGTCTGTGTTAACTCTGTACCTATCGACATTTTCCAAAAATTCACGGCCCACCACCATCCTCACAGGCTCATTTGTTAAGGCTCCAAACTCCTTGCAAACTGATTCAAGGGTTTGGTTTGAGACCGGGCCCAAAAAGGCCTTCTGTTCCTCTGCAGATGTGCTTATCAAACAGATAGGAGTGTTCATCTTCAAAAAACAACTACTAGAATATCTGAAATTATACAGCCTAAAGACCTAAACTAGAGGCAATCTTTCAAGCACTAGCAAAGGCAGACCCAAACCAAAGGAGAATTGAAGAAGAAAGAAGCGTAGATCATCTATAAATAGCCCTCAATTCTTTCTCTAACCTAATTAATTCATTTTTTCCTTCAAAATTATGTAAATATTTCATATTAAATGCACAAGTGTGTGAAATTAGTTCACTTGTCTTTCAGAATTCTGTAAATCTTTCATATTAAAAGCACGACTGTGTGAAATTAGAAATAGCAAGATTTAGTGTCAGTGATAAAACATTTCTTTTATTAACGACAACTGTAATACATTATAATTTATCAATCGTCCACGTAAACAAATGTAAGACTTGATACGTGTAAATACTGATGTCGTTACGTGATGTTGCATTAATTAGATAATGGTTATGGTGCAGATTAATTTGATACGTGTCATCATTCCGGTGAATTCCTAGAGAACTCTGTTTCCTTAAAGAAATTGGGCCGAAATTAAACTTTAGCCATTGATCTAGGATCATCAAATGGTCTCAAATAAGACATTTAACATTATAAAATGCTGGATATTACTGTTAGGTTGCATGTCGATGTAACTTTTCGTGCTTATCAATACCAACATCTGTTTAATCTGCAAACAAGTTATTAGTCGGCATTGGCCCACATGACGCATTGTAAAGTCCCATCTTTTGAAAATTGCCAATAAAATATTTATTTTTCCCATACTAAACGATAGATTGGCCAAAAAAATAAATATATTTTCAAACGACACATAAAATTTGCCAGTAAAAATATATTTTTTCCCTTCAAAAGAAAATCATTCGCCTCATATATTATAATGTTTTTACTTGAAAAGCAAAAAATTCTCCTCACACAATATATATATTTCCCCCACATTAATGTATTGTTCGCCATGATTTAATGAAATTTTCATTCGGCAGGGAAAAATTTGCCTTCGCCTTTATAATATTTTCCTAATTTGGAAAACAAATTTGCCATCATAAGGAAAAATTTTCCCCCTAAATTTAGGTACGATTCGCTAGGATTTTACAATTTTTCCTAGGGGGATTTCTTAAAGTTATCCCTGAACGCAACAAGGGAAGCGTTGTGGGATTTTCTCGAAAAAAGGACACAACAAGAGGGGGGGAGGGAGAAGGAAGAACGGGAGAGAAGTGAATGAATAGAAGCCTTCCATAATGCATGATGCAAGCATGCATGTAAATGCAATGATGAGTATAAATGCAGTTAACGGGACTTGGGGATCCATTTGTGTTAATGTTGGAGAGCACACCCTAATTTGATATTGCAAGAGGAGGTATGCATTAGGTGTTAGAAACATAGATGACATGGTTCCTTTGTGTGGACTGTACGCTTAGACTGACTAGGCAAACGTTTAGGAGCAGCAATGAAGATCATGTAGAGAGGGAACCAATGTAATGACGGTCAAAGGGAGACCGAGCACCTCCAAGTCTTGTTGAAGGACTTTGATGGAGATGTACTAGACCTTGCCCCTAGGAAGTCAGGCTTTATCCTAACGGTGTAATCGACAAAAATGCCCTAAAGATACCGACAAACAAATCATACTGCAAAAGACACATGTACCAATAGTCCCCACTCACAACACACCAAGATATAGAAGATCAGGGTGGTAATGGGTAGGTTTTGATTGACACAAAAAGATAAAATCAACAAAAGGCCGCATGACGAAGTAGTCATTCAATCCAAAGTTCTTGCCATGAATATGATTGTGTGATGGAGGATTGGATAAGCCAACGCAGGGAGGATGCACCCTTACGTACGAGGATTGGATTGTGTGTGAAACTGGATGTTCGTCAGCAAAAGCTATGACTAGAATGAGGAACGAGGAGAGTTAGTCTTGAAACTGGTTAGGTGAAATACGTTATTGTAGCCACTGTGTTTGGGCAACGTGAGGAAGGATGGGTGAAGTGTGAGGTGATGGGGAGGGGGAGGGAGTTGTGGACTCATTGGAGTGAATGATGCGAAGCGAGTAGGTGAGGAGAGAGGAGGGCTGTGGGATTTATAGCAGTTTTTGTGCAATTTTTTTTTCTTTTGGATTTTTACGATTTTTCAAAAATTTTGGAAGTTTTAGGCATTTTGGATGTACAAAGGGATGAGGAGTGAAGGAATATACAAGCGTGATAACGTAGCTCAGGAAAAATGGGATAGCGGCAGGGGACATGAAAGTTTTTGGAAGGGACGCGGGCTATAAGAAGGGTGAGGAGGGAAAAAGGTCATTTGTGAATAGTGATAGAAGGGAAAGAGAGCTCTGTAGAGAAATAATGGCTAAGGAGAGGTTGAAGGGGCGGCTTGGAGAGCACGTGAGGATCTTCAGACGACCTGCATAGTGGCCAAAAAAGATGAGTAGCGAAACCTGAACCTTGCTTTTGATTGTGTCAAAGTTTTTTAACTCTTTTGGGAGGGGTAGGAAAGTATTAATGGGGTTTAAATGGGTAGCAAACTGGATACGTCAGTTCCTGTACCGGCGTCTGCGCAGATGCCGATCCCCAGATCCGCGTCTGTGCAGACAAGGGGTACCGGACCAGCGTCTGCGAAGACGCCAGACCCAGATTTGCATCTTTGCAGATGTGGGTCAGGGAGAGGAAACTGGAGACGCTGATGCATGAATCAATGTCTCTACCTAGACTAGCGTCTACGCCAAAAAGAGTAGATACTGAGGGAAGGGGAAACAGGGGGATCCAGCAGTTGCCGGGGATGGGTCGGCAAAAGACCTAGGGGTGTGATGCCCTATTTTGGGGGGGTTATGTTAGAAAAGGAAGACTCACATGGTGGTGGGATTGATCTTGCAGGCGTAGTTTCCACCGCTTGGGTCGAGGGAGCATTGGCCACCGACTATGGAGTTGGAGAGGGAGCTGACGGAGGTGGAGTGGGGTCTGATATCAGCAGCCGGACTAGATTATGTGCCTCGATGGCCTCACCTATATGCGCTCAATGGTATGATGACGACCCTGGTGGAGCGATGACATAGCGACACCACCACCT